>APFE030549282.1:0-29990 GCA_000404065.3 Pinus taeda | reverse complement strand
TTTTCTTTTTAATTTGAATAGAAAATGTATCATCAAATTAATTCTTTTGGGTGCGAAAAAGAGAGAAAATACGTTATTATGCTACCATTGGTATTTCATTAATTGCTTTTGGTTTCCTCTATTAGTGGCTAGATCTAAAATAAAAAATTCCATCAACTTTAACCAATCTAGGTCTAAATATTCCAATATTCCAACTATATAGTCCTGCTCTCTATTTACGAAGAAGATACGTTCCCACAAGATAGCTTCGATTCACAAGCCAAACCTCACTTGGATTACATCTTTTTCCTTTTCATATGTTTGACCTCGTACCATGTCTTTGTTGAGGCCTAGGATGTTGGTAAAGACTTTAAGTGACACCACCATCGTCTATAAATTCCATGCACCTCTTTTATACCAACAATGGTTTACCCCAAATTATATCATTGTTCGTGAGGGCTGAGGAGAAACAAGAGGGACAGAGGCTTGACTTTAGCCATTGTAGCAACAATGGTGAACTTAGAATCTTTGAAATGTAGAGTCCTTGTAAGTGGTTGCTTTCTTTCTTCAATTTTTTTAAGTTTGTGGGCCACAAGGTATTAACTTAATTCCTATTTGGATAACAAGAAGACTAACCATATTACTCCAAAGAACAAGAATATTTACCCCAAGCTCTTGTAAAGGTATTTTTCTTCATGTTTGAAATCCCCATTTTTAGTATTCATGGCATTTTACAGTTCACTACATAGAGCTTGTAGAAAGATTCTTTTTCATCTTAATTTAATTATAGTATGCTAGAGGATAATTGAGGTAATTTCATTTACATTTCAGGTTGTGCTTATGGTGGGCATCATAACCCTGGATTCCAAAGGATTTTGGAAATATTATTCGGGTAGGAACAAACTGTGATACCAATTCATTCCAGGTGATTTTATTTTTATTTTATTTTACTAGTATTTTATGGGTTATTTTATTAGTATTTTATGGGTTATTTTATTAGTATTTTATGGGAGTTTTGCTTCAAATCATTTGAATATAAAATCTTGAATGCTTTTTATAATATTTTTGTGCATATATTTTACAATGTTGAAGTTGAGATGGTAGGTAAAAGGTCATGTAATAATTAATATTAGGTATTATTTAAACGGTATTTTAAATTTAAAATATTTCACTTTAGTTTTAAATAATTCTTATAACATTATTGTCATAAGAGAGAAAAGATATGATTTCCTTTCAATACCTTTATCTTCTTTATCTTTTTCTTCTAAACTTTAGCATATGGTTTATGCTAATTACAGCAATCTTGATTTGAATCTGTTTCCATATCAAGTGTTTGCTAAATTGTATAAATGTCACTAAGGATTGCACCTACAAACTATGTATTGGGCATACAAAATGTTTATATTGATGTGTTGTACAAGGGTTTCAACTAGACTAACTTAGTTAGATTTCTTGGTTTTCTTTTGAAAGAAAAGAGTTTATGTAGGTGAAGTGAGTGGGAATTAAAATGTTGTAATTGAGGTTTTGCAACGCCATAATAATGACTTTGAAAACGCTTTTAAATGTAGTTACCAATTTAAATGGCTAAATGGATATGTTTAGCTAACCCTTTCAAATTTTTAAATATATTTAAGTTTTATTTGAATTAATAGTTGAAATTAAATGTCATATAAAAAAAAATCCAACTACAATGATATTTTTGAAAATGATTTCTATGAAAAATTCTATTTTATTAAAATATAAAAATAATAACAATAATAGTAAAAGCAACAAAGCAATCTTTTTTATAGTATTTTAATTTTAAATATTTCTTAATTAAATATAATTAATTAGTTATCTCAACTAACATAGATCCATTTTAAGTCAATTTTTACTAAGTCTTAAGAGGATTAAATCTCTTAACATGTAAACATTTTTTTAAGTGAAACTTGAGAAAATGTTTACACCTGGAGAGACTTGTCCTTCTAAAGATGAATTTATACTAGTTTTGAGAGACACGTTAGTAAAATGTTTTAACTATAAGAAAGTTTTTATTCACCCGTTTTATATAATATATACAATTGATATTAAAGTATTTTATATATGATTCAGACTCCACACATAAAAATGTCAATACATATTTGTCATATTCAGAAATAAAAAACATATATTCATAGGATTTTCATACAAATCATAAAGCAAAGTTGCTACTACTTCATGAGTCTAGTGAGTGTAGAGTCAAGGCATACCAATGCAAGTATTTCAAAAAGCAAAGGGGGCCTCCTACTAGGGTTGAGCCATTCAATAATATATAATTTAAGATTTAGCTATAGTGTAATGCAAGCAATATGAATCTATAATTTGAAATAATGTAAATCTACATTTATAACTTTATATATTTACATGTTTCAATTAATATATTAAATAAATTATTCTTAGAATTATTATTCATAATATTTATATAATAATAGCAATCACAAAAAAATCTCCAAAAACAACAATTTTATTAATAACAATCATAGTTTAGTTTTAAGTTCTTTGTCAATTTATTCCAACGAATTGGGTTGTTCCAAGCGTTCTTCCAACAAAAATTTGCAGTACTGTATGCTCTGCAAAGCGGCGCAGCCGTATTTTTTGTGAGTAAACCCTATACCCGTTCTCGTAGTCAGTTTTGTTATCTGTTGAATCCATCGACCAGCGAGTTGATTGAATTCGAAGTAAAACTTTTCTCGTATGACTATGCCAATTTCCACAGTGGAGATCTGAATATCACGTCGTGTTGAAAAGGTTTCAAGCCTCCTAGAGTCTTTTTTGGATCGTTGTATTTGCCATATGATTGAATTCGTTTTTAAAAAGATATCAACATACACAAAAAATAAAAGAAGATAAACAATTATTTTAACATGATTTATAAATGAGAATCAGATAAAAAGTCCAAGAATTAGAAATTAAAAATAATTTAATTATTTAATAACTTTTTTATAATGAGTTTTATAATATTTTATTAGATTTAGTAATGAGTCTTATAGCTATTTTATATTAGATGAAGAAATAATATAAAATTAAATACAAATTGTTCTTATACGTAGATTGAACAAGATAGTTACACCTAATATGGAAATGATGATTCCAATCATATGATTTTAAATCTCAATTAACCATAGAGAATTCCACCTAAGATGAAAATCATAGAGTATTCCACCCAAGATGGAAATGGGATATTGTTTGATATTTTGGAAAATGAAAATCATTAATTTTATTACATATAGTGATTGTTGCACATTTTCAGAATTTCATTATAAATGCCCATCAATAAATTTATTGTAAGAATATTCTATTAATTGTTATCATAATTCTATAAATTTATTTCATAAATATTATATTGATTAAGAATCGTTGCATATAAAAAATCATTGAAGATGGTCATTTATGGTGTACAGTAAATATTGTTTTGGATTTTAATGGTTAGAACACTGTAATCATAATTCTATAAATTTATTTCAAGAATATTCTATTTCTTGTAATCATAATTTTAATAAATTTTATTGTATAAATATTATATTCATTATTATACAGTAATCTGAGATGTTTGATATTTTGGAAAGTGATAATCATTTATTATAAATAGTGATTTTTGTACTTTTTCCAATTTCATTATAAATGCTAATCAATCAAGAGATAGTTTTTTTTTACAAGATCGGTTATGGTTTTAAATATTCCAAAAAAGAGTTTTTACAAGATCGGTTATGGTTTTAGATATTCCAAAAAAGAGAGAGGAGCAAGCTCCTGATACATATGGGGTTGGAAAGAGTCATGTTGAAGAAGAATAGATTGGGAAAGCAGTCCTGGGTTCCTTTAGACATGAATCCAAAAATTCCAGAGATTCCAACTACATCTCTAGCATACTATCGAACAAACTGAGAAAGCAAGAAAATACACTTACATAACATAACTTTCAGAAACTAAGAAACTTCAAAACACTTATGAGGCTTTTTAATATTTGTTTACAGATTGATCTTGTTGAGATCTCTGTTTACTGCTATGATAGTTGGAGTTTTCTCCCTCTTGATTCATAGTTATGTTTTTGAGATAGCTGACTGTCTCCTCAAGATGAGTGCACTTGTTGGTGAGGGAATCTATTCCAGCCTTCTGGATCTCTAATTGTCTCTTCAAAGCTGAGTTTTCAAACCTCATTTGAATCTTCAAGTCTTGGATTGTCTCTCTTATCTTAAGGATCATGAATTCGTTAGCTCGGCATGTAGCGCATTTCTCATTTTGTGAAGCTCGGTCTATTGGATTGAAGTCCATTGCTGAACAGTCTTCTGTTGTCTTGTAACCTGAGATATGATCCTCTGTGGTATGCTAGTTCTTCCTGGTGACTCTGCTAGGTGAAGGCATTGTTTTTGTTCCCCTGAGCTTAATAGAGTGTTTCCTATGTTCCTTCTTGCTAGTTGGATGAAGATCCAACTTCCCTTGAATAATGCACCAATCTGCTGGCTTGATTCGAAACAAGAAGTAAAAGAGATCAATCTTTACTATAGTGAAAGCAGAAATAGATGAGGTAAGATAAAGGCCTGAGATGAGAGCAAAATTAGGCGAAAATCCGAAGGGACAACAGAGCGAAGATTGAAAGATTCCCACGAAAGGATTGCGAGCATGAGGGAAGCAATATTCCAAAGGCAACGAGTTTGTAGGAGGATTGGGATCGCAGAAATAGGGAGCGTGAAGGCACGGGAGGGCCGAGGGAAGACGAAGAAGGATGGATCGTCGGCTGAAAAGCAAGGAGAGGACTGCAGGGAAACAGGGAGCTCGCTAGAGAGAAAGAACAACATGAAGAACACAGGGCGATCAGGGAGTGAAGAGAGGAAAGGGAGGCCCGAAATATAAAGGAGAGGGGGGAGCGGAGGAAGGCCAAATCAGCTCGTGAGAAATGATGATCTAGGAGAGCTCGATTGGAGTCAAATTGTGTATCTTGAGGTAGATGGAAGGGCAGAAGTTTTGCAATGTGATGTGATTGGAGTCACGAGACCTCCATGCTCTGTCAACCAAAAACGATTCATTGCGTGGATAAGTATGGGTACAAAAGATCACATATGCATTGAAACTCGAAATATAATCGATTGCAGAGATTTTTGACATGATTTTCAGGCAGGGACGATTGGACTAAGGAATAGGTGTGAGGAACACATCCTCAGCTACTCGTGTTTTTCCTTCAGACCTAGCTACTGCCATAGTGGTCAACAAAGTTGTTGTTTTCCCGCAAGATATGTTTAAAAGTGATATTTCCAAGGTCTTCCATATTTTGCCTCATTCTTTTGAGATTTGGTGCATGAAAACATTTGGAGGGTTTCTTCCACTGATCATGGCTTCAACAATGATAGTTGAATCTCCCATTATAATGGGATCTCTTATTTCCCTTCTTTTAATCTTGGTGCCCATTAACAGACCATAAGCCTCGGCCCTATTGTTAGAGGCTTCCCCCAACCCCCACTCATAAGTGCTTGGATTAGTTCCCCCTGGTTCGAGGAGGATCCCTCCTGCTCCAGCTCTACCTGGATTGTTTTTGGAGGCACCATCGAAGAAAAGACAATGTTTGTTCAGATTTCCTTTCCATGTTGAAAACTCTTCCTTATTTAATCTAATTTTCCAGTTTTGAGTTGGAGGTCTACCATTGGGACCGATATTCTAGTTACTTCTGATAGTTTCTTGGTTGATCCAATTCTTTTCTTCTTGCTGGAGGTTGCTACTGTGTATTGCTTTTAAACCTTTCATGTTTAAAAATTCTGAAGTGAGGCCCTAAGTCTTGGACATAACTCTTCCAATCTTTGGGATTTGGTCTTTGAAGATGTTATGATTTCTTGAGAGCCAAATCTTCCAACAGAGAAATGACGCGAGACTTTCCCAGAACCTTTTGATGGTTTGCTTGTTCTTCAATGAATAAGGGTAATTTTTATTCCATTCAGTGAAGAAGTCATTAAAGGTTATGGAGAAGTTGAGGTCCATTTCCATAGGGCTAGTAAGTTGCTTCCAACACTCTCTAGTAAAGGGCCAATCCAAGAAGAGGTGTTGTATGGATTCTTCTTCATTTAGGCACATTCAGCACCTTGACGGGCGGATAATCCCTATATTTTAAGGTTATCAGTTGTGAGCATTCTTCCTTTTAGAAGAGTCCAACTTAAAATCTTAACTTTGGGGAGGCTTTCTGTCTTCCATATAGATTTCCAAGGGGCCAATTTTGTTCATCTTGTTGTGCCTGAAGAATGATATATCTAGACTTAACTGAGTAAGCACCCCCACTAGGATCTCGGATTATTGTGTGTTCATCTTCCATATTTGTTGGGGCTAGTCCTTTGAGATGGAGGACTAAGAGATCACATTGGCTTTTTAAATTTGGAGGCAGATTTGGAATGTGCCAGCCATGCCAATTTTTGTTTTTCCATCGAGATATAGAGTGCATGGAAGTTAACCCCTTATCTTACATCCATTTTCTTAGCTCATGGATACCTGGGTAGGATGATAAAGGATCTTTCCCCATGATTCTATCTCCTCCTACCTTGATACTTTTGCCATTTCTAGGCATCTTCAAAGTATACTTGGTGATAGTAGGTAACATTTTTTTTACTAGCTTCCATACTTGCGAGCATGGCCTTATTCAGGCATTTTCATCCAGCAAGTGAGTTCTTTGATGGTTAAAATATTTTAATGCCAAAGTTTTTTTCCACCAGTTTTCCTTTCCGGTTATCATTCTCCATATAATAATGGCCCCTAGGGAAGCATTCATAATTCCTATCAGCCTTATGGATAAACCTCCCTTCTCATAAGGAAAAATTACTTGTTCTCATTTGACCAAGCTGAACTTTTTGTCTTGTTTTTTCCTCCCTGCCATCGAAAACCCTTGATTATTAATTCCATTTGTTTGTAGATGTTGGTCGGAGCCATAATAGTGGCATATTGGTAAATTGGCAGCGCACTGAGCATGGCTTTGAATAGTGTTGCCCTGCCCGCTATGTTCAACCACAACATGCTCCAACTTTGGATTTTTTCCTTCACCTTTTCAATTTGTGTGCTCTGTAACTCAACTTTTAGGTTTTCTTTTGATATTAGTAGTCCTATGTAGAAGAAGTGACTCCAATTTTCCTGTATGGGAATCTCAAGGATCTGAGATATTCTTTGCATGGTGCGGGAGGAGGCATTCCAACCATATATTCTACATTTTGCATTGTCTAAGAGACCATCTGAAACCTCCATGAATTTATCTAGGAATTTTTTGAACCTTTGGGAAATAATGCATGAGGATCCACCCATCAACAATGTGTCATCTGCGAACAAGGAGTGATTAATGCTTCTTACACCATATGATATGTGCAAACCAATTAGTGTTCTTTCTCTCCTACTCTTTTCCAAAGCTCTACTTAACAAATCTGCCATTATTACATATAAGAAAGGTGAAAGAGGACAACCCTGCCTCAGCCCATGTGGAACATTAAAAGAAAGCACTCAGTCTTCCGTTTATCAAGGGGGCTATCCATGGTCCCATAATACAGGCGTTGATTATGTCAATGTGTCATTTGAGAACCCAAATTTTTTTAAGATAGCAGTGAGGTAAGGAAGACTTACATGGTCAAAGGCACTGGTCATATCCAGTTTTATGATGATTCCAGGTTATTTTTTCAGCATGCTTGAGTGTAGAGCTTCATGGACAACCAGAACATTGTCAATAACCTATCTATTTATAACAAAGCCTCCTTGGTTTTCCGAGATAATCTTAGGGATAACTTTCTTAATTCGGTTGGCTATGATATTCATTATTATTTTGTAAGAAGATTTGCACAATGAAATTGGTTGAAATTTGCTAAATGTGGAAGGCCTTGCATCCTTTGGAATTAAATCCAGATAGGAGGATTTAATAAAGCCTCCCAATTTTTTTTAATAAACACATTCCTTATCATTCCTACTAAATCCTTTTTTATTATATGCCAGAACTACCTGTAAAAAGCAATTTTGAATCTGTCCATACTTGGTGCTTTATCCGGATGGAAGCCCCAAACAGCTACCTCGATTTCTTCTTCTCTGATTTCTTGCATAATTTCTTAATTTTCGACCGCACTTATATTGTTTGGCACATGCTGCAAAAAGGATTCAAAGTCTGCTCTTTCTCCATTTGTTGTTAGGAGGTTTTTAAAATGTTTATGTGCTTCTTTTTTTAATTTAGCAGCTCCTCTAATTTCATGTCCCTCTATTTGGATTTTGTCGATCTGATTTCTGGCCCTTCTGATTTTCATAGTATTATGAAAAAAGGTTGTGTTTTTATCCCCTGCTTTTAACCAAAGGCTTCTTGACTTTAGTCTCACCACTTCCTCTTCTTTACAATTTCTCTGTATATTTCCCAAAAGAGGGCTTTTTCTTAAAGATGGTTCTCTTTGGTCTACTCCTTGTTTTCTTTTTCCTCTTGAAGTTTCTCCATTTTTTTTAATAACTCAAACTTTCTTTTCTTTGATTATTTTTCTTTTTCTATGGTTGATTTTTTCAGTTCCTTTCTCAAGTTTTTTAACTTGGTTTCCCACACATAATAGGGGGACCCCGTGACTTTTTGAGACCACACATCCGCAATTAGATTTTTGAAGTCTTCATTGTTGTTCCATGTTGGGCAGTATCTGAAAGGTATTGGGCCTTGATTTTCCATCAGAGCCATAGAAATTACCATCGCCTTATGATCTGAAGTTGTTGTGTGAATGATTCTTGATCTTGCTGAGTTGTAGTTGGAGATGATGTTGTCCTGAACCAAAATGTGATCCAGTCTTTCCTTTATATTATTGCTTCCTACCCTTTTGTTTTTACACGTATACTTACCATTGTTGGGGGGAATGTCTATCAGGTTATTTTTTCCATTATGTTTTCGATAGCATCCCTTGAAGAATCTGAATGGTAAACCCCACCAAATTTCTCCTCCACATTAAGGACAAGATTGAGATCCCCTCCCAAAATTATTTTCCTATTTTGGGTATCATTTGAGGTCTCTTGAACCGTATTCCAGCATTGTTCTTTTTCCCTGAAGTGATTGGTAGCATATATGTTGACAATGCAAAATTGCTCATTGGTGGTTGTCTCTTTTAGGTCTGTTCTAATCCAGTGTTGATCCTTTTTTTGCTGAAGTAGCTTCCATTTTCCTTTCCTCCATAAGGTGCATATACCCCCCGAGGCCCTTATAGCTTGTTGAGTTGTTCCCTCGTAAGTTTTTAGATTTTTTATCATTTTTTCGAAATCTTGGCAACTGGTTTTAGTCTCCTAAAGCATTAGAATATCTGGGATTTCCTTTACTAGAATATATTTGGTTGCATTTACTTTAAAAGGCGTCCCCAAACCACGGCAGTTCCAGGAGACCACAATCATTATTTATTTGGTTGATGGGCAGACGGTCCTTTCCCTCTTTGGTGATTTTTGTTTTTCTCATTGTTCCCAGAGCTTTTCCCAAAAAAGGAGTCCATGGGTTGTTGTGTTCCTAAAGCCATTTATTTTGTTGTCGCTTCATCTCTAAGTTCTTTGTTAGATTTTCTTCATGCTTTCTTTTAGTATTAAGTGACTCCTTTGATTGGTTTCTTACTAAAGGGGGAGGAGGGCTACGAGGGATAATACGAACGAAGGGGCTGACGATATGGGAAGGAGAAAGATGAGGGGAGGAGGGATGGGAGGGTCATCAAGAGGTCCGAAGGGGTTGGGATTGATGAAAGATGAGGAGGATTAGGGAAGGATTGTCTTGGGGCAGGGGGGTGCATGATGGGGAAGGAGCAGAGGGAGGGTGGGGAGCTAGGGGCTGGCTTGAGGAGGTGAGTGGTTGTTTGTTTATAGATTTTTTCTTTTTAGCTTTTTTCCCTTTTTCTTCTGACTCTTCTATATTTTCGCTTTCTTGTTTTTTCGGACATCTATTTGCAAAATGACCATATTCATGACATACCTTGCATTTAAACGGTATTTGTTCATAGTCTGGTTCTTGTATGTGCGTCCATTGATCTACTTTCATCTTTACTGCCTCCGGTAAGCCCTTCCCTAGATCCACTTCAACACATATCCTCGCATAAGCATGCATGTTCTCTTTTGGTTCACATCTATCAACATAATTCCCTATCGCATTCCCGATGGCGCTGACAGATTCATCACCCCAGCAACATAGAGGGAGATGACGGAGTCTTACCGAAACCGACACTGCACTAGGTACATCCAATTCAGGGTCGAATTCAGGGGTCCATCCATTTAAGTACAAGCCTCGCATGTCCATGAAGTATGGGTCGTTTCTAAATATTAGGTCTCGATCTTCCTTTGTTTCGAAATGAAAGGTGTAATATAGTCTTCCATAGAACCTTATGGAGATTTTTCCATTTATTGATGTGGACTAGTTACTTTCAACCCATTTCTGAACTGAATGAGGAGAAGGCCAAAATCTTGTAAACTAGTCGACCAATCCCCTTTCAGATAGAGACAAAGCTGCCCGACGGGGAAGAGACAGAGGTAGAGAGATCTCAGAGATGTCTTCGAGCTTCTTCATGAACTTGGATATTGAAGGTTTGTTTCTTGGGGGGGCAATGGCAGAGATCAGGGATGCAAAGGCATTTGCATTTTCGTCGTGCTCAGAGAACAACTTTTCTGGAAGAGGATCTCCATCCTCCGATGGATCCAGTGGTTTCATGATTGCAGCAAGAGGTCACTCTGATCAGGTCGAAGCTCAAGACAGGGGGCCCTCGGGGCACACCAAGGAGGGGCTCACGGGGAGAGCATGCGTTGCAGAGCTCTAGGTCATGTCCAATCAAGAGATAGTTACACCCAATATAGAAATGAAGATTTCAATCATACGATTTTACATTTATACCCTTCTTACACATAGATAATTACAATCATTTACTATATATAGTAATTGTTGTACCTTTTTAATGAATTCATTATAAATGTTAATCAATCAAGAGATAATTACAGCCAATATGGATATTAGCCATTGCAACCATTTTCCTAAACAATTTCAACATCTACCTATCCAATAGACAAATTGATTAACCATTAATGATTTAGACTGATCACTTTTACTGTGAGATTTTAATAATATATAATCTAAATGTTATACTATTTTTCAATTTTTGTTTAATATTTTATAGATTTTGAAAAATAACAAGAATTGTGTAATAATTTAGTTAGAAGAAATATAATGAATAGTCAAATATAATATGATTATGTAAATCTTGTCAAAAGATAATTACTTATAATTAAAACAAAAAAGATTTAAATTATATAAAAAGCAAGTTCATATGAATAATCAGCAATTAAATTAGTAAACAAAATGTAATTCAAAACTAGAAGATAAAGTGCCCACGGGGCTTTGGATTGACGGTGAATAGGTGCACTGTAAAGGCACTCCTTGCGATAGGTAACTGATTCAAATCCCTCATGGGTGCTTACCTACCAAAAAAAAAAAAAAAACTAGAAGATAAAGAGAAATCACTTACATTATGCCAAATTGAGAGATTTTATAAGCTTTCCAACATAGATTACCTCTTAATATTTGAAAATGGTCTTTTATAGTGTACAATGAATGTTGTTTTGGATTTTAATGGTTAGAACATTGTACTCATAATTCTATAAATTTATTGCAAGAAAAATATATTAATTGTAATCATAATTTTATAAATTTATTGCATAAATATTATGTTCATTATTATAGAGTAATCTGAGATGTTTGATATTTTGGAAAGTGAAAATCACTTACTATATATGGTAATTGTTGTACCTTTTTATGAATTTCATTATAAATGCCAATCAATCAAGATATAGTTACACCCAATATGGAAATGGAGGTTCCTATCCACAGAGTGATAAAAAAACAGAATGATACAAATATGCTAGAGTTTGAATTGGGGGAACAATTTAAATGGATATGAATGAGAATCAAGCGAGCTATATCAATTGCAAGAGATCTTGAATCCCAAATAAAGTTGGAATATTCAAATAGGGTGTGGATAAACTCCAACCATTCAAGTAGTAAAACACTTCAAACACAAGTCTTACCAATGCAAATACATATGCATGTTTAACCAAAAGACCAAATCAACGTCTTCCTGTCAATAATTGCTAAGTATATATATCTTTGTTATCTCTACAGTGCATCCTTTGGAAACTACACTAAATAACCAAAAAGAGAGACCCTGATACTGTGGATACTCCTATCATGGAAATTATGCAAATTTTGAGACCCCCACTTTAAGTAAAATCCAAAATTCTACATACACTCTTTGACAATATTGAAGAATAACAGTTTAATGTTACTCTTTCATATACAACTGCCTTATGACATTGCTTTTGCAACATCTGGTACAATTACTAGTATAAACATAAATGAAAAATAAATAAATAAATATATTCAATGTAATTTTTAATTTATTTATATTAAACTATATATATAGAAAATTTAACTCTCATACATCCACTCTTTTCATTCTTTCTCTTTTTAATTCTAATACCAGCAACCGGGAAATATCTAAAATCATAAGAGTGGTGATGAATCAAACCATGATCATACCACTGCATGATCGAAAAGAAAATGCATTAAAACTTTTTAGTTAAGAACTTTTAACGTTATATATATATATTTTATATATAGTTAAAATCCCCATTTAATTCAGGTAGAGAATTAAAATGTAAATTTCACATTGACTTAAAGATATTTTAGTTTAAAATCCCATTTAATTCAAGGAGAGAATTAAAATGTAAATTTCACATCAACTTAAAGATATTTTTGTTTGTTTATGTAATGCCCCACTTAAATCTTATCATGCAAATTTTATTAATGTTTACGTTACCTGAAAATATTGAGAAATATTGGTGAATACCTTCATTTTGGAAACTATAAATTATTTACTAATATAAAATTCATTATTTCTATTTTATTCAAATTCCCAACTTGCCTTCGCAAATTGAATCTTAGGTAGGATATGGTCTCCTTCCATTATTTCAAATTATATATATATTCATCTCACATTCTCGAATGTACTCTCACATTTACTTAGGAGAATACATAGTCCTCTCCATTTAATTACATCTCACATTCCCAAATGTACTCTCACATTTACTAGGGAGAAGACATGGTCCTCTCCATTTAATTACATCTCACATTCCCAAATGTACTCTCACATTTACTTAGGAGAAGACATGGTCCTATCCATTTAATTACATCTCACATTCCCAAATGTACTATCACATTTACTAGTAGAAGACATGGTCCTCTCCAATCAATTACAAATATATATATTCATTTCACATTCCCAATTGTACTCTCAGATTTACTTAGGAGAAGACATGGTCCTCTCCCATTAATTTCCCAATTTTATATTCATATCACATTTCCAAATGTACTCCAAAATTTACTTGGGAGAATAGAAATCAACTGTAAGGATGGAGGAGAAGTTAATGACATTAATGAGAAGTGGTTGAGGTGGAGAAAAGAGGGAGGGTATAAAAAGGGAAGGAGGAAGGGAAATAATGGGGAGGTGTGGGGGTTTTTCTTTGATTTTGGGGTTGGTTGTGATTTTAGGATTGCTATGATTTTGGAGACCTTAAGAACCTGTGGAGGTTTCTTGGGTTGTTGAGAGGAGGAAAATATGGTTTATCTTGGTCTGGATTATTCATTTTGGACACACTACATCTGGTTGGACTTGGGCTCAAAGGGCTAGGGAATCTGTGGAGGTTTCACGAGCTAGGAATTATTTCCTAGTTGGCTGGGAGGTGAATCCAGTTGGGTTAGTCAAGAGGAGCGTTTCAGCATGAGCAGAAGCTCAAAGGCATCTCCACCAGCCACTGGTACAGGTATTCCTCTATGCATATATTACTCATGTAAATTATTGAAATGAAATGTTCACTATGAGTTATAGGGATTAGAATGTAAATGGTAAAATTTTCATTGTTTAAAAGTCTTGCAAGAAAGTAAATTATTGCCTCTTATTGTATTTAAATTGCTGCGAAAATAGATCCGTTAGAAAACCCTAAGATAGGGCCTTACACATGGTATTAGAGCTTTGGTTCAAAATCTGGACCCAAAGCCTACTAAATCCAAATTCCGCTATAAGAGCTTGTACCCCTCATAAGGACTTGTAATCCTAATATATACATATAACAATTTGTTTTTAGATGGAAAATGATACCCTCTTTATTGCCATGGAAAGCAATAAAACTGAAGTAAAGACATGTTAAATTGCTTATGGCTGCATTAAGAATAGATAGTAGCATATCTTCTTGTTATGTCCACTCAAAACTACCCAAACCTTCAAAGTCCAGCATGACAGAGAAAGAGAGAAATCATAGTGTGAAGCCATGGCTCTGAAACTGGGGGATACAGTGCCAGACTTTGTTGCATGGGGCCTATTAAACTCTATGAATATATTGATAATAGCTGGGGGATACAGTGCCAGACTTTGTTGCATGGGGCCTATTAAACTCTATGAATATATTGATAACAGCTAGGCGATTCTATTATCCCATCCAAACGATTTTACACCGGTGTGCACGACGGAGCTGGGGGTGGTTGGGAAACTGATGCCCGAGTTCAAGGAGCGCGACATCAAAGTCCTGAGCTGCGATGAAGCGGAACGCCACAGGGCTTGGATTGAATACATTGAGGGTTTCAGTGAAGGGAAGGCCATGGTAACGTACCCCATCGTGGCCGACCCCAAGAGAGAGGTGGTTGTGAAATATGGAATGCTAGATCCTGACGAGAAGGACAAGGCCAGAATGCCCATAACTCCAAGGGTTGTTTTCACGACCGAACCCGATAAGAGGCTGAAGTTGTCCATTCTTTACCCCGCCACCACTGGTCGCAACTTCTCCAAGATTCTGAGAGTCATCGATTCACTACTTCTCACCATTAATTCCAGCGTTGTGACGCCTGGGGACTGAAAGCACGGGGAGGATTGCATGGTTCTTCCCTCTATCCCAAACCATACCACCAATGAATAGTTCCCCAAGGGATTCTACACAATTCCACTCCCCTCAGTCAAGGAATACATCTGCCTCACCCCCCAGCCCGATATACCTTAGGCATGTAAACTCCTCTCTACTCTCTGATTTCTCTGTGTCTTTTCTTTTTCTGAGATGTTTGTTAGGGTGTTGTGCCTCTGTGTGCATAACAAGTATCTTTGGAACTATTTGTTGTTGTTTTTCATCGGCAATGGTAAGTGTTGTATGTTATTTGGATATCAACCTTGGCTTGTTATATTTGTTGGCCATCCATCACAGGATAGGAGGGGTGGATGAGCTAAATAATGAGATTAGAGATGTAGATTTCTTCTCTCGGGTGCTTTAAATGGCGATGTAGTATATTCTGAAGTAAGTAGTTTGGAATTGGCTCTTCCACCTTCCTTTGCCGCATCCGTCCAAGTTTACAGTTGAGTTATCAAGGTTTTCTTGGTCTTCAACTTCTGAAAAAAATGTTGGGCATCCCTCTTTTGCATTTTGCTTTTTTTGTTTGTCCATGTTTATAGAATTGAAAATAGTTTACAGCTGGGGCATTATGGATTCCTTAGTCAAAAAATGTTGGATATATTGATAGAAAATATGGTATATTATAAAAAAAAAAAAAGAGATGAATCGACTTAAAGGATAAAGAAAAGCTTCGAGATGGCTTTTAACTCTGCATACACAGACATCTAATTTAACAAAAAGATTTTTCTATATAAGAAAAAAACACCTTTTTTTTTTTTTTTTTTCTTTTTTTCTTTTTTCTTTTTTTTTTTTTCAGTTCAGAATGAAGCTTCCACAAAACATGCAAAGCATCCACTGGATTGCAATGTTGAGCCCTTGCGTAATGGAGTTAACATCATTTATCTAAGCTGTTTTAAAAATTTCTCACTGTAAAGAAGATGATGTGAAACAATCTTTTTTTTAAACAGTTCTCGTTATAAAGAAGATGATGTGAAACAATCTTAACATTGAAACTCTAATGACATGCTCCGCTCTTGGTGAGACTTGGGACAAGGATATTCCCCATGACAAGTCATTCACAACTGAAGGATTGTGGGTGTCATCACCTAACTCATGAGGCATATGTTGTTCCTTTGATGCCTTTTCTAATTACTCACATGGAGATGAAATAGATGATGTCTGAACTTTGGACAACATCTTTGTCTCAGAAAGTACCCAAACATCAGACGGTCGGCCTTCCCCCAACTACAGATTGTTGGGGCACAAATGCAGCCATCTGACTGTGTTTGAGATTTTCATCCGATTTCATCTCCTGTGATAAATTTGTTCCTCTTGGAACTTGTTGATTCCTCAAGAGTAAGAGACTGTCCACAGTCAGCAACACCTAGCCACTCCAAATAAGGCCCTGAAAAGGCTTCCAACAAATTAGAAGAATCTCTTATTGTAATGGCATCTACATTGCTTCATTGAAGTTTTGGGTTGTAAACGTTACTATAGGCTGAAATGACCAATTCGAATCAAACGCTGGTTTGTTTGAAACCTTCAAGCCCATTCTGTTGACTCTGTTGCTAGGGTTCCTCAGATACAATCCCTACTGCTCTGTTGTTGGTACTAGTTCATTTTGTTGTTTTTGTTCTTTCTATTGTATCTTGTGGCTTTCATGTTTAACCTTTTCCACATTGTTCATTGTTCTATTTTTCACTTTATCTACATTAGCTAAGAGAAGGCTGCTCCAAAGGGATTATACCGACCTCTAAATTTACAAAAAGTATAAAGTATCGGTGAAAGTTGCGACCATGTAAATACATGGAATGACACTAAGAAAAATTGTTCCACTGCCAAATAGGACCCTCCTATACAACCTTTTCTTTCCAAGAAAAAGGTTGTATATTCAATATTTCAAAGAGAAATCAAAATATGTGTATCGTTGTGCCTTGGCACTCCAAAAGATAAAATCACTTTGTTGCTTCATCAAGAAAAATTTGAACCTATCTACTGACACAAAAATTTTTCTTAATAGTCGTACTTATGTATCTTAGCAACAGATACCATTCATAAGAAAACACACTAGTAAAAACACCACGGTCCACAACAGTCCATTGTTAATACAGTCTTTCTCAAATCTCTTGGCTTAATAGCCAAATTAAAAATAGCTTAACAACAAATGACACATAATCCTTTCTACTAAAAGAAAAAAGGGCGGTACAAGCTTCTTTCATCCTACTCCTTCTTAATAGAGTGGCATGACTTCAGGGAGAGGGCAACTATCATTTTTTAATAGCACCATCAGGTGTTCATCCATTTCCAATGCTTCTTTTGAAATCATATCCAAATTTCTCATTGGGCTCTCTAAGTAAGTGTTGAAACTTGAAAGGAAACCTCTTCAAACATATTCCCTGGATCTTTAGTTTTTTTTTCCATGAACAGGATAAGATGTAAATTCTCAAATTTGGTGATGCCCTTTACTCAATCTCATATCAGCTTTGAACCTCTCAAAATTTTCATAGTAGTTATACCCCTGTCTGGTGTTGTTTTAACAGCAACCACAAAGCACATAACTCTTATTTGTTTTTGAGTATTGACCAAAAACTACTTGGTGAGTGATGAAATGGTTCTGATTAAAAAAAAAAAAAATAGGATGCCACCGGATCCACATCAGCCAGGTGTGCCATGGCTCACTTCGTCAAAAATACTGTCCTTATGGATTTCTTTATATTCCAAGTATATGGACATTTTATTGGTGAGACATATTTGGACACAGATAGATGGTTCACAAAGTATGTTATATAAATTAATTTGTTTGGATGTGTGGCACAGTGTAAAAGTTTAAAAGAGTTTAGAATATGGGATAATTATATTTCCAAACATCCTTCATATGTATTAAGATCTTAATTATATTCATTGCTTTTAAAATATATTTGTTGAATCTGTTATTAAATTCATAGATGTAGATTAACTTTGGCTAGTAATTCCTTTTCACAATGGAAAAGTGGATAGAATGATTCATTCTCAACATAAAATTTTGTTGGAATGTTCTTTTTACCATAAATAGGATGTAGTTCTTTTCAACTACATAGGATGGTGTCACCTAGCTTATTTTGATTAATGTTGCTTCTCTTGCCATCATTATTATTAGAACTTCAACACATTTCATAAGCCTCCTAAATTTGAAAAAGTTGAGACAATAAAAAGCTAGTTAGCAGTTAGTTTCAACCATGTGCAGTTTACAAGTTATATAGAGGCCCTCTTCAAAACATGAGAACTCACATTTTGGGTTTTGTATGTTATGTCGTGCTTCAATCACTAGAAGATTTTATTTTATGTTGGTATGTTCTTTTGGTTGTTGACTTCTTGTGATCACATCCATATATGAATTTTTATTGGGACAAGGTCAACACACAAGTATACTACACATTATCTTCATCAAATGACCAAGAATGGCACAAAAGTTGTTGATTTGCAATGCATTTTGAGGCATTGGATAGCGATGTATCTTGGTCAAGATGAATATCTCTATCTGATCTTGGAGCGTGATGTGAAAGAGTGTCTTCTCTAATAATAATAAAAATTATTGTGATTTGGTGGTGAATCAGAAGCAACATGAACTTTGCCTTCAACGAGTTAAAGTTGTTCGGTTTTGATTTCCATACAAGGAAGGCTTCATGTTGGAAGGGGACAATCTAGATTCCTAATATCACTTGAATTTCCCTTTTGGGATTTTGTTCTCAAGGGGATCAAATGAACACTTTAGTAAAGTGTTAATCTCACCACACATAGCCCATCTCACTTTGGGATAGTGTTTTTTTCCTCTATGGCATTCTTTGTGATCTCAAGAATAATATAATCAACTAACCCTGCAAAAACACTTAAAATTTGTGAACTATACTTCTTGTTATTTGAAAATCAGATAATATTTTTGCAACAATCACTTTGGGACAAGTGCACCTAGGGAATTCATTTATTCTCAAAACTACTGTAAATCGGGATGTGAATAGAAACAAAGGAAGAGTCATCTAAGATGAAAGGGAATTCGTGTAAACAAGTAAGCCACAGTATATGGCCAGCTTGGTTTTTTTTAATTAATAAACAATTTCTTTCTACCTCACCTACAATACTAGAAGAAAATAAGATGAGGCTGACCATAAAGGCCCTTCAACAGCCTAATATATGAAAAGTAAGCAGTAGCAACAATCAAGTCAACCAAAAAAGAAAATTAGTAAACTTATTTTGAAGCAAATGCAATCCATCTTACCTTATCAACCACAGGATCCAAGAATGCTCCAAAAGCAGATCCTAATCCCATCTGTAATCCATGAAAATTGTTGGTTCAGGCAAGATTGTGCCCAAGAGACTGCTTTTAAGGCCACTCCCATTACTCTTGCACAATTTCCTATAACAATATTTGCATTGACCTTGTTACCAACAAGAGATAAGTGCAATATGATAAGTTTAAAAAGAAGACCAGTTAGAAGAAACAATATTCTAGAATATAATAAATTACATACTCTGCAGGCAATATAACCATCCAGCCAATCGGTGCAGAAGCTACCACAAAGATACTTGTTGGTTTGGCAGCATCTACAGCTTGACAAGCAATGAAACTAAAAAGATCCAAAATCCTTACCAAAGCTGCCAATGTCATCTGTTTGGATCCAAACAGCACATTAAAATATGAAATGACTTTCCTACCTCCTTACTTTCTGATGTGCCATACTCTCAGGTTAGATACATAGGACAGACTTCAAATCAACAAAATGGGAGAGAGAACTGATTGGAGCATAGGCAAAGAGCCCTGAAGTAAAGCTACCTATGTATCATCATAGGGTTGTTGTTTGGCTAGCTGACCAAAGGGGACAAAAATTATCTTCTATGGGTTGCCCACTTTTGGTGGGTAACGGGAACCAAAAATAAGAATAATATGCATGGGGAGCCTAAAGAATGTGTCCACCAACATGGGACTTCCTAGCAAAGGGAAGGTCCCTATGATGCTAAACTTGCAACTTGCTCTAATGTGTTAAAGACACCAATCCCACATAGCCATTAGCCACAAAGCAACCCGAAAAGGGATACCCTAAAATAGGAATAGATTCCAACATATCATCTAGAACATCAGCCATTAATGCATATAGATAAGCATCAAGGGGGCACCCCTAGTGAATGGATTGGTGCAGCAAAAATTGCGGGGTAAAAACATCATTGCTTGAGACAAAGACAAGAGCATTGGTGAAGAGGATACTAACCATAGCCACACAACATAGGCCAAAACCAAGGCAAAATTCAAATCAAAGTCTCTTAGTACCTTCAAACAGTCAAAAGTACTTGTGATATCAGTAATATGAAGGTACTATTGATGTAGGTATGATACTACTATTGATGTTTGTCAGTTGAATATATTATTGTTTAGAAGTTGTTGTTAAACAGGAAGAGCATGTGAGAGAGAGTTCATGTGCATGTGTATTGTTGAGATTTGGTGATTGGAAGTTTGTTGATACAATTGGAGCTTGATATTGTCTCATCTTAAAATGAGCAGATTGATGAAGGATGTTGATCCAATGACTCTGATGATTCGTTATATATATGTTATCTGAGAAGATGCATGTAAACTATATGATTATGATTGGAAGACTTTGGCACATGAACCAAATAATTAATGATAGGAAAGTTAGCAGGTTATGGGCAAGGTCACTTTCCCGACATTCAGAGGGATCTATGGTCAAGCTATAATGATTGGTTTGTGAAGATGTAGCTATTATATTTCAACATGCAGCCCAAGTTCACTAATTGTATAATTAAGTCTGCCACATCACAATGATTAAATTTGGCTAAAGGATGTGTCACTTGAACGTTTTAAACAAACTTTGAAATGGTCTCAAAATTCTGATTGAAGAATGATGTGAACTATATTTACATTGAAAATTGTAGTTTTGTTCCCACTAATCTGTACTCGAGGTCTTGTTTGTTGCCCACCTTAGTGTCTATTAAATATATGGATGGTGTGAACAATATTTGCACTGAAAATTACAGTTTTTAAGCCAATAATTTATACCCAAAATGTGTCCCAATCTAAAGAATGTAGTCAGTTATATTTTACATACGAGGGTGGTTTTTAATCTTGTTGATAGCAGATTATCATTATGCTTA
This sequence comes from Pinus taeda, assembly GCA_000404065.3. Classification (NCBI taxonomy): domain Eukaryota; kingdom Viridiplantae; phylum Streptophyta; class Pinopsida; order Pinales; family Pinaceae; genus Pinus; species Pinus taeda. The sequence goes on along the minus strand of APFE030549282.1, from coordinate 8,939 downwards.
TTTAAGATACATCAGATTTTCCATTTGGATAGTAGGATTATCTTTCAGATAGTATAATTGTCATTCCTTATGGAGGAAACCATAATAACAAATATCGAGTTTGAGAAGTAAACGACTATGAAGCATGGGAATTCAGATTAGGATGTGTTGAAATATCCTATATGTCACGTTAATGATTATTCTATGAGAGGTGGAATTATCTAGTGAAAAAATAGATTGAATACCATGGACTTGTGTAAGGCTTACTGTGATAGTTGTTTTTAATGATCTTAAATTAAATGAGAAGATCAATTCGTAGAGAATTTGGGATTTTAGAATGGAAGCTTATTTAGTCAATAAAAGACCAGTGAAAATATTAGAATACACTTTTACCCTTATTCTAGTGTTGAATAAAATTTTTGTGAAAAAAAATATTGTGTCTCTAGTTTTGGATAAAAGGACCCTCAACTTTCTTCGCAACTTTTGTGGTCACTAGCCGCTTGTGAAAGGAGTAGGCATTTTTAAAGATGCGGTGCCATTTAGAAAGGAAATACTAATAGTAGGAGGGCAAAGGCAATTATTCCATTCGTTATTTATTTCTCATTTGTCTGGTCATATTGTGAGCTGCAATATATATCATGAAATTGTTTTAGTAATAGTAAACAATGATTAAATATATAAAACCTTTGACATTTAGAGGACACATCTCTCAATTTACAAAAAAAATAACGTAGGAAAATCATGAGGGAAACAATTTCTGAAGTTTTGAGTCTTTTATTTTCAAGTTAACTAATTGGGTTGGAAGATGAAAATCCAAGAAATTGGGAGTGAGACTTTTATATTCTCTAAGGTATTTATATGCATGAAACTTATACTAGCACCTTCTGGTGGAATTGATAGTGCACTAATCAATTGCTTGCCAATATTTTGGTTTTGGTACCACCTTATAGCATATCCGGGTTCAAATGTTATTTTCCATGGTGGACAGTTGAATCTATTTCAACTCTAATTGTTATCAAGGGATTTCACAAGGTTGTCACATGAGCATCTGTGATGCCCATTTTTACTTAGATAGCCACCCATGCTAAGGCTCTATTTTGCAGCCCCATGTTATTATTTATGAACATTATGTAATATTGATGCATTTGGTTGGACACGTGAAACTACTTATATAAATCAATTGATAGATTTGATATTGATGATGGAAATGGTTGATGTATGGCCTAAATGTATGACTCACCTAGTGGTGAATTATCTAGTGCGTGAGCCCCACGGGGGTAGGCGAGTTGGTAATCACAATGCGATGAAGTTCGTTAGAAAGGCGGGCTCTGTACTGAAGGTCACGAGTTCAAATCCCCCGGACTAGCCCGGACACTGTGGAGAGGGGTGGGCGTAGTTTCCCAGGGGTTATAGTGGTAGTAGTCAGAATCGACCCCATGTAATGCGAGTTGCGAGGCTGCTCTAGTTGTCGATTCCTCTATAAAAAATAAAATAAAAATAAATAAAATAAAAAATAATAATAATATATAAAAATAAAAATTATTTAGTGCATGACTTATCAGAATTATTTTGTTTCATATATGGCTCAAGTGGATATGGTTGGTTTAAATGAATGACTTAGTGAATTTATAATTTATTTCCAGTATGAAGTGCAAGATTGATATGTGGATACTAGACTTAATAACATGAGGATTATATATTTCCAGTATGAACTGCAAGATTGATACATGGATACTAGACTTAATAACATGAGGATTATATATCTCATTGTTATATAAATGCATGAATGAGAGCTAACCCGCAGGGGGAAAGAACTATATGATAGTCGAGATCTACTCTTCCATTGAGGGAAAGTCAAGACCTCTCATGGGGAAGGTATAATGTACATTGTTCTACTACATTTAGTATCTACTTGATATGCACTCTTATGACACGAGTAAAATGCAAGTGATAGGTGGTGAGATGACCTGACTAGATTATTTGATGACAAGTCCAACCAACTCTGTAGTGTGGTCCATGTTAGGGTGTTGACCCTAGTTGTGAAAGAGGGATGGAGGCATTTCCCACCGTGTATCCTCCGAAACCTGTAATCATGGAAGGGCAGTGGTGGACACGCTCCCTTGGACGTGTGATGATGATTGCCAACTGCCTGCTGGGGAAGCTAGGTCAATATAGTCGACGCTTCCACCATGGCAGTTTTATCAGTGGTTAGTATGGTCGTTGCCACTGATAAAGCAGCAGAGGACGGATAGGGTGGGAACAAATGTAGGGCAGGATGGATAGGAGGATATAGATCAGTTGGAGACTCTTGATGGGAAGTAATGTCATTGTCTGACTTATCAAAATTTGTAGAATTGAGGCTTCTGTGATCCATCATAGTTATAAGAAGTGCTTCGGCGTAAATCACATGACAAAGACATTTGTCGACGCGTTTCGAACCAACTAGTGTGGTTCATCGTCAGGACAAGTTGAAGAGACAAACCTGGCTTAGCATATTAAATAGACTGAGCAGAGACTCCAACAGCTATCTAACGGCTATTTTTTGACCCCAGGACTATGGTCAAACATTATATTAATAAATTTATTATTATTTTTATTTTTATAATATTAAGATTAATAATATATTATTTTATTTCTAGAAATAAGCACGATTAGGTACCATAAGTAATTCATTTAATTAAATAGTTTTATGATGTTAATAGAATAATACTAATGGTTGTTGAAAATTATTATTTGCATGAATGAATTCTATTAAAAAATTAAATTGGGTTATTTAAATAAAATCTATTATAATTCCAAAAATAGGATTTTAGGACTAAATATATCATTTTAATGGTAATAAGTTATTAAATAATTAACTAACTAAATACATGCATTATTTATTAGAGGTATGTTATTTTTGTTTATAAAACTACTTACTCTTGATGTGATATCATATTTTATCAGTTTATTACATTATTAAATTTACTAATTAATAATTACTAATCTTAAGAGGTGAGTTTGTAAAGTAGAGGAGTATGTTTATTAATTAGTTTAACTTCTTTATTGAGATTATATATATATATGAGAGTGTATTATTATAATCATATTAAAGAGAAATAAAAACCATATTTAATTCTGCTAGATAAACGAGTTTAATAAAATAATGAAGCCATCCCACCTATAAATTAGAATAATAATAACTTAGTTATCATGATTTCGGTAAACCCATAATTATGAATTTATGAAATAAATAAATAACTAATAAAACAGGCAAAGGACACATCAATGAGAAAATCATATTTCTACTAAAAGTCAAAATTAGATTAATACCTAAAATCCCAATCCTAAAGAACATAAGTAAATACAGGAGGGACATAATATCAAGGTCAGAATATGAAGCTGTCAGCAATATATAATAAATACGAACAGAATAAGAGAAACGAACAAGAAGAAAGCACCCTGGATGGACCAAGGGGAAAGGAAGAAACCCTAAGAAGATAGGGCAGGGATCCAACTCCTACTTACCTTCCAACCAACATCTCTGTTGAGATTGCTGGGTCTACGCTCAATTTCAATAGCTTCCCTTAACTTGCGATGATGGAACCGATCCACCCTGGCAATGACTTTGGCCTCCTCAATGCAGACCTGATGCTTAGTCTTTTCCACATGTTCAGCTAAGGCTGAGGACTTTGATCTTCCATGTTTGAGGTCTGCTGCATGTTCGCAAATTCTCTGCTGGATGGAGCGCCCTGTTTCCCCTATATATGGTGTCCCACAAGAGCAAGGAATCAGATAAACACCCTTCATGTCTTTGGGGTTGACAGGATCCTTCACCGATCGCAGGGAATTACGAATGGTTCTGAGGGGCCTGAAGGTGGAGGGAACATCAAACTTTCTAAGGATCCGAGCAATCTTGTCCGTGGTCCCTTGGATATAGGGCATATGGACACCTAGATGGCGATCCCTAGGCTCTTTCTTAATCAACGCATTTTTAGAGGCTTTCAGGAAAGCCTTCCGCCCTAGGTGTCTACTATAACCGTTTTCTACAAAGACATCAAGGAGGTGGGATCTCTCTCTGTCCAGGTTTTCATTATCCGAAATCCTGAGGGCACGCGTAGCTAGGGTATTAAGAACACCCATCTTCTGAGCCGGGAAATGATGGGAATCGGCGTGAAGATACTGCTCTGTGTGCATTTTCTTATGGTACACCGCGTGGGCAAGAGAGCCATCCTTCTTCCTAGAAATAAGAATATCTAGGAAAGGGAGGCTACCATTGACCTCTTTTTCCATGGTGAACTTGATAGCCGAGGACTGGCCATTGAGGTGATCCAGGAAACGATCCAGCTCTTCGAGGCCATGGGACCAGATGACATTAGTGTCATCTACATACCTTTTCCAAAGCTTAGGAGGGAGACGAGCCGAGGCAAGAGCCTTGGCTTTGAAGTCCTCCATAAAGAGATTCACCATGATCGGGGAGAGGGGGGAACCCATGGCAACGCCACAGGTCTGCTCGAAGAACTCACCCTCGAAACTGAAGAACGTGGAAGTGAGACATACCTCAACAAGATGAGCGTTATCCGGATCTGTTAAGCGATAGATCACTTCCATGGCCTCTTTAATAGGTATGCAGGTGTACAAGGAGACCACGTCAAAGCTGACAAGAATGTCTTTAGGGTCCAGCTTAATATCCTTGAGATCCATGATGAAGGATGCAGAGTCCTTCACGAAGGAACTGGTATGGCCTACCAGGGGTTTAAGCTTAAGAGCCAGAAGCTTAGCTAGAAGGTAGGTCGGACCCCCGATGGTGTTGACGATAGGCCTCAGAGGGACCCCTTCCTTGTGGATTTTAGGTACCCCATAGATTCTAGGGGCGATGGGATTGCTCTCAATGAGCTTCCGAGACAGGTCCCCCACCGCGTTACTAGACTTGATGGCATGAGCCACTGTCCTAGAGATTTTCTTCAGAGGGTTCTTGGCAAGTTTTTTGTAACTACCACTGTTGTGAAGATGATCTAACATCTTAATATGGTAATCATCTTTGTTGAGGATGACCGTGGCCCCTCCTTTGTCCACTTTAAGGACTACTATATCTTCATTCTGATTTAGGGACCTTAGAGCCTCGGACTCTTCCTTACTGAGGTTCCTCCGAGGGGGCTTTGCCTTCCTAAGGACCACAGCACAATCTTGCCTGATGGTGTCCTTAATGTTGTCAGGCAGATCCCTAATTCCATACTCAACATGGCAAATAATATCATCTACAGGGATTTTTCTAGGGGCAAGGGCAAAGTTTAAACCCTTGCATAAAACACTAAAAACGGACGGGGAGAAGGAAAAGATGGAAAGGTTAACTACCTTACTATTCCGAGAAGACGAGGGAAGAGAGACCTTTTCGCAGAGGTTCTCTTGCTCATTACTGATGCCAGGACCGACATTGCCTTCCTGACCTACTAAACTCCTATTACAAACACCTATGCTATCATCACTAATAAAACAATTATTATTATAAAACACATTGTTGTTATTACCTAGATTGTTAATGTTGTTATTAGGAGTCAAATTCTCTTTATCCATTTCGTTATTGCTGTTGTTATATAATTTATTATTATTGTTCTTAGAAAGGCCTAAATTATTAATGCTATCATAGTTTACATTGGCAAATATATTGGTACTTACGCCCATACCCTTAATGAATTCACCATGGTTGCTATAAGAAATATTCCCTTTTTTGTTTTTACACGATTTATTCTTATTAGAGCTGTTATTATTGTGATTATATAAAATATTTTCAATACTAATATCATTATTTTTATTATTCTCCATATCTTTATGTTTATTAATGTTTAAACCATTATCCTTTATGCATGAATCTTTATAGGGGCTGCTCGCTGCTTCGCTTAATATATTAGTGACTATGTTACCTGCACTAGAATTACTCACCGGTCTTACCCCAACCGAGCCCTCATGGAAGCAGGTGTTCTCCAGTCGCCTACCGTCCAACACGTCATTGGATTCCTACCCTCCCTTGCGCACATCCTCCAGGCAATCCTCTGTGATGGCGCTGCTAATATTAGGGAGACGATAGTCCAAATCTGCGAGCGATGCCAAATCTTTTACCTTGGGAGAACCGACGAGCGCTACCAGATCTATATCCTTGGGAGAACCAAAGCTCATAACAGCACCAACGCCAAACACATTACCTACCGCATGCGTGGACGCTTCAGATGGTGAGACCTCCCTGCTCCTTTCGGTCGATCCCTCGAGCTGGATCTTCGCGTTACGTCTTGGGCATACCATGAGAGCCGGCTCAAATGAAGACAGAGCATCATACGTGGGAACCGGATTGCCATCGCTCCTCCTTACCGAGGTGGCAACGTTCCTGCTTTTAGAAACGTCATAACCAAATCTGCAGACCACCTTTTCGTCTTGGACATAGGATAGCCGGCCAGAGCTATCAACTCCAAATTCACCGTGTACTGCAAGGTCGCCCCTCAGTGTTCCGCACTGGATGCTCGAAATTGGACCCTTGTTGTTGCGCGATGTAGAGACAGCTACCTCATCTTTGTCCTTAAATTTCAAACGAGCTCCCAATGCCTTCTCTTTCCCCAGGTCACGATCCTCTGTCACTATAGAAACCTGATGAGGCAGCTCAGAGCAGAAAAACCCTTCAATTACTGGTTGCTCGGCGGAAACAGGGGGATGCTCCACGTGAGAGCCATCCGAGAGATCTGGGAGCATTATTGAAGACGGGGCAAGCTTGCCACAGCATCCTGGCTGCTTGGACGCAGGGATAACAACGTGCCCATCTGAGAAATCCTGACTGGTGGACGAAACCCACGCACTGAGGGTTGTTTTCTGCGAAGCAGAAATACAGCTACCTCCTAATGAATCATCCCTCGCTGTTTTCTGAGCTAGGCCTTGAAACTTCTTAGCCTGTTTTTGTCCTCTGATCTCTTCCAATCGCAATGCTTTTAATGCAGAGCATGCATCTATTCTCGCCCACACCGATGGAGAGATCACGTTCGAGAGTTCCAAGTGTAAAACCAGAAGATTCTGAGAGAGATGATTTAGGTTTCTCCTAACCCTATTAATTTCAGACCTCAAAAGCCCCATACTGGCCTTTACGAACACTCCATGATTAGTAGGAGTGTGGAGGCGATGACTGATCTGAGAGCAATCCCATCACCCCTAGAATCTATGGGGTACCTAAAATCCACAAGGAAGGGGTCCCTCTGAGGCCTATCGTCAACACCATCGGGGGTCCGACCTACCTTCTAGCCAAGCTTCTGGCTCTTAAGCTTAAACCCCTGGTAGGCCATACCAGTTCCTTCGTGAAGGACTCTGCATCCTTCATCATGGATCTCAAGGATATTAAGCTGGACCCTGAAGACATTCTTGTCAGCTTTGACGTGGTCTCCTTGTACACCTGCATACCTATTAAAGAGGCCATGGAAGTGATCTATCGCTTAACAGATCCGGATACCGCTCATCTTGTTGAGGTATGTCTCACTTCCACGTTCTTCAGTTTCGAGGGTGAGTTCTTCGAGCAGACCTGTGGCGTTGCCATGGGTTCCCCCCTCTCCCCGATCGTGGTGAATCTCTTTATGGAGGACTTCGAAGCCAAGGCTCTTGCCTCGGCTCGTCTCCCTCCTAAGCTTTGGAAAAGGTATGTAGATGACACTAATGTCATCTGGTCCCATGGCCACGAAGAGCTGGATCGTTTCCTGGATCACCTTAACGGCCAGTCCTCAGCTATCAAGTTCACCATGGAAAAAGAGGTCAATGGTAGCCTCCCTTTCCTAGATATTCTTATTTCTAGGAAGAAGGACGGCTCTCTCGCCCACGCGGTGTACCGTAAGAAAACGCACACAGAGCAGTATCTTCACGCCGATTCCCATCATTTCCCGGCTCAGAAGATGGGTGTTCTTAATACCCTAGCTACGCGTGCCCTCAGGATTTTGGATAATGAAAACCTGGACGGAGAGAGATCCCACCTCCTTGATGTCTTTGTAGAAAACGGTTATAGTAGACACCTAGGGCGGAAGGCTTTCCTGAAAGCCTCTAAAAATGCGTTGATTAAGAAAGAGCCTAGGGATCGCCATCTAGGTGTCCATATGCCCTATATCCAAGGGACCACGGACAAGATTGCTCAGATCCTTAGAAAGTTTGATGTTCCCTCCACCTTCAGGCCCCTCAGAACCATTCGTAATTCCCTGCGATCGGTGAAGGATCCTGTCAACCCCAAAGACATGAAGGGTGTATATCTGATTCCTTGCTCTTGTGGGACACCATATATAGGGGAAACAGGGCGCTCCATCCAGCAGAGAATTTGCGAACATGCAGCAGACCTCAAACATGGAAGAACAAAGTCCTCAGCCTTAGCTGAACATGTGGAAAAGACTAAGCATCAGGTCTGCATTGAGGAGGCCAAAGTCATTGCCAGGGTGGATCGGTTCCATCATCGCAAGTTAAGGGAAGCTATTGAAATTGAGCGTAGACCCAGCAATCTCAACAGAGATGATGGTTGGAAGGTAAGTAGGAGTTGGATCACTGCCCTATCTTCTTAGGGTTTGTTCCTTTCCCCTTGGTCCATCCAGGGTGCTTTCTTCTTGTTCGTTTCTCTTATTCTGTTTGTATTTATTATATATTGCTGGCAGCTTCATTTCTGACCTTGATATTATGTCCCTCCTGTATTTACTTATGTTCTTTAGTATCGGGATTTTAGGTATCAATCTAATTTTGACTTTTAGTAGAAATATGATTTTCTCATTGATGAATGTCCTTTGCCTGTTTTATTAGTTATTTATTTATTTCATAAGGTCATAATTATGGGTTTACCGAAATCATGATAACTAAGTTATTATTATTCTAATTTATAGGTGGGATGGCTTCATTATTTTATTAAACTCTTTTATCTAACAGAATTAAATATGGTTTTTTATTTCTCTTTAATATGATTATAATAATACACTCTCATATAT
>APFE030549277.1:0-15887 GCA_000404065.3 Pinus taeda | reverse complement strand
CTTTCTTTATGAGTGAAATGATAAGTAGACACAAATATATTTCTAATGAGCTATCATGAGATTAATTTGGAGTTGAGAAAGCCTTTCAAAAGTTGACTGCAACAACACTCTACCTTGAGGCAGCTTCATTTGGCACATTTTGACCAGTCTTGGGAGATTTGACTTGTGATAGGGAAAATGAACTCCAAATTGAAAAATTCAAATTGGGTTGGAAAGTAGACTCAATCTACTTTCCAAAAAGCTATCTCATGCCCAATTTGGACATCAGGAAGGCCTCCAAACGTCTCCTGCCAAAAGGCGCTATGCACAGGCTCTATGTGTCGCGCCTCAAGCCCAGTGCGTCGCGCCAGTGTATTTTTGCATTGAGAAATGAAGCTTTGTGCGCCGCGTCTTCCCTATGCACCGTGCTAGTTGCCCAATGTGCCACGCCACCAACAACTTCACAAAATTGCTCCAAATCACTCAAAATGCATGGGTCTTCACTTGTACAAGTAACATGGGTTTCCGTCATTGCTTTTCATCCAGGATTAGTGCTTGTTTGATGGTGGTTGTCTTATGGTGTTGGATAGAAAAATAAAACCCTACCAAGGAAAACGTTGTTAGGGTTTTGTATTAACTGTTTGGCTGCCAAGTTACTACTCCCACCTCACATTCCCTTGCTCCATTTTTTCCTTGATTTCCCTATTTCCTAAAGTCACCCACTCTTATATTCATTAGTTTCATATCCCATACTCCCAATTCCTATTTTACAAAGTCCCAAACCCAAAACCTAGTCCATATACTATACCCTATCCCAACAGTCTCTCATTTCCCTTTGGAAAACATTTGGCATTGAAACAAGACACTAGGTTCTCATTTTTCATTCTCAACAAACCAAACATACACTTGGCATAGACTTTCAACACTATGGAGGCAGACACTGATACATTATATGACCAAGACAGTGGCTTTACAACTGAAACTACATGCACTAGGAGGGAACTAAAATGTAGAAAAAGGGAGGATAGACTTTGAATCTTGGCCGAAGTTTATTTGGCTGAACATGGCACTTGATGGGGCACCTTTAGCCAAAATTTCAAGGAATTTGGAGAAAATTTTGTCAATTTTAAATTTTTTGGTTAAAAAACAGGTTTTTTCTCTATATGGGTCGCGCACCTTGTGCGACGCATAGGATTGGGAGGTCCAAATGACAAATGGTTTGCAGTTTTGGATTTTTCATGAGAAATCATGCATTTTGGTACTTGGACAAGAAATTTGGGCAAGTTTTGGGTCCCGAAAAGGTCAAAAAACATGCAAAAAATGACCTCACTGCCCCTTTTTGGACACACAGGAAGCCGTCTTGGGCGAATGCGCTTTTGGAGGGGAAAATGGACACTAAATTGAAAAATTCTACTTGGGTTAGAAAGTAGACAAGCAGGGCTTTCCAACAAGCCAACCTGAGCTCAATTTCGATTTCAGCAGGTACCTCAAAATCAGCAGCAAAGTAGTGCGACGCACACAGGAATCAGCGCGACGCATAGAGGCTTTTGGCCCAATTTTTCACCTTCCAACTCAGAAATTCGGCTAGTTTGACTAGTTTTGCTTCTTGATGTAATTTTTTACTTATTTTGAATTAATTAAGTGAACATGATGTAATTTTGGCACTTAGTTACTTGTTCTAAAAGACTCATTCACCAAAAAGTGAAAATTAAATGAATGAATCAGTTTCCTACCTTATAGAAGCAAATTGTTTTGACTGCCTAGATTGTAGTGCTTTGTTTAGAATTGGTTGAAATAGCTCCTAGGATGAAGAGCTCGACCCCTAGAGGCAAGGGAATGGGTTGGCTTGACTATATTATCTATTTTCTAAGTCATTTTCAGGTTTGGACACTTGGGATTGTTTTGGCATACTATTGTACATATTTTCTCTGCATTTTTGGCTAAGGAAAGACCAGGGTTTTTGCAGCACTATTTGGGATCCATGTGGCCTTATGTTTTAATGGTGTGCTTATTTCAGTAATTGTAAGTTGTTATGTGTATCATTTTCCTCCTTTCATCCTCTGCAATTGAACAAATGAAGTGTTAAGGTAGAATCCATCAATGGTTATGCTCTGCCTTTAAGTTTGTTTAATTTTCCATGTTTTCATCTGTTTAAGGAGAATCCTTGAAAGATTCTTGCTCTCCTTAGCTCCTCACCAGTCTAATCTACCCATTCATTCCCTTTGAAAGCATCAAGATGATCGCCTACCTTGCCCCAAATAGACCTCTGCAAAAACTATGCCTCATCCCCAAGCCCAAATTTTCCTTTCCTTGTTTCAACACAAAAAATCCTAAAAACTCAAATCAAACCTTTGTACTGCATATCTAGCCTAAAATTAGCTTTTGTTTTAGTCATCTCGAGCCTCATTGATTATCTTTGCCGAGATTGATCCGGAGAGAGCCCTCTCCTATCGTCATAGGGCTAGTTACGAGGCTGAGCATGGTTTGATGTAGCCTTGAGTTTTACCTTATTTCAGCCTAAGGTAGATTTGAGCGCTAACATAGTGGCAACCATACTGGGGAGAAATGGTTTTCTTGTTGATGTCATTGAAATCTATAAGCTACACAAGGAGCCTGAAGTGACGCCAGGTAGCCTTTGAAACACTTTTGCTATGCATCAGCGAAGTAGATAAACACTGCTTCAGTCAATCTCTGTTATAGCTTGTAAACATGAAATCTAACTTGTTAATTGCCCTAGTACATGTATCAAGTTTAGATATGATTGTTGATGGTGGACAACGATTAGACATAAGAAGGCTGAAATCATTCACCTGGCGACTCCATTCACTGAAAAATCCAAAGATCACTGCTTCATGGTGACTTCACTACAGGAATATGAGTAGCTTTAAGCTTTTCAAGATGGAACGGGTTGCAAGACGATACGCTCCCATGAGCCGGGATCACATTCTAGGTTTCCTAAACAAAATTCTGAAGGTAGATTGGTCAAGGAATTTGCCTATGTTTAAAGATGATGATAGGAAGGATGCTGCTTTACATTTGGTCAGATTTCACATGCATATTCACAAGTTAAGGTTCATTTTCCTTAATATTGCTTGATGGAGATATTCCTGGCCACTCTAGAAGGTGAAGCCCAATCTCGGTATGAAAATTTGTCGTCTGCTTGTATTTACTGTTTAAAATATTTTCATACCATGTTCATTGAAAGATATAAGGAATCTTATCCATCATTAAATTTATTTCAGGACTCTTGCAAACATGCTTATAGTTTTATTGAAAGGCTTGAGAAATATTATGAAGATGATAATTTCATGGATGATGAGATCATGGAAGCCCTATATGAAAATCCCTTTCACCATCATAAATAGAACTTAGAAGATACTCATCAAGATGCTCAAGAAACTTTACAACCGGATCAAGATCTTCACACAATGGAAAATGATGAAAGAGAAGGTTTTATTTGAGATCTATCCATAGAAGAAGATAGCATGCATGAAAGTCAAGTTTCAATTTCAGAATGTGATAAAGTCAAGTCAGATATTTCAAATCTAGATTTAGATCGTGATGATGAAGACTACCTTGTTTTGAATCCCTTGAAGGAGAGCTCTGCTATTGAAATCATCTAGATTGCAGAAGACACAGTAATGGATCCAAATGTTCTCACTCATACTGTCAGTCCATCATTAGAACACAGCCTTCATGAAGAAGCAATCCAGTCAGTTCATGAAAAACAGAATGAGATCTTTGTGCAAGTGATGAATCTCCTTTCAATAACTCAGTAATAAATGATAGTTTGAATGCCCTGTCATATGAAGATAATTACTGTTTAAGCAGAAGAAAACAAAAGGCATTGTCTCCTTTGTCTGAAGATGAGATAAATCTACTTTTGAAAGGTCTTGTTTCAGCTGAAGCTACAACAGATTTGCAGTGCACACATAGTCAGGAAAGTGTTGGTGAAACTTCTTCCTCTTTTGAAAAAAATGACTGTCTTGTAATCAGTTTTATAGATCAGCAAACAGATAATATTTTCTTTCACAAATATGATAAGGCTGTCGTGTTTGCTAATCTTGAAGATTTTTTTTTGTTTAGGAATGACCTAGACCATGAAGATGAGGAGTATGAGGTTGAGACAGATAATATTCCAGGATTTCTCATGGTCAAGAAACCTACAACTAACACTCAGATAGCAGAAGCACATACTTCTCTGTGCATTCCTATCCATCAGAAATCAATTGTTCTTTCAGATCAGAATGAAGGGAGTACTTGTATTTTTGTTGCTGGATCTCAAGATAAGATAGTGTTTCAGGATTATCAAGATCCCTTCGACATCCTTTTTAAAGCACTAGAGAAGATAAATGTTGTCTGGTTCGTTATGATAAGCCTTGGTTTCAGTGGTTATTGTTAGTTGCCTCCATGTACATTGTTCCGCCTACTCGTGAAAAGTGAGAGCAGAAATTTGATATGTAGCCATTTGTTGGATTGGTTACATTGGAAATCTCATTACACATGATTGTACATATCACATCTGTATGCAGGTGGTTGTCATCATGATTTGAAGCCCTCAAATCTCGATGGACTGCTACCCTTCAAATAATCTTTGTAAGTTATTTTTTTAGTTAAGTCATCCATGAGTCATTTGTGAGTCAGTTTTCTGTCTTGTTGTTAAGTTAGTTTGTGTCGGTTTTCAGTCATGCATTTTAGCTTGAGTCTTGACTCCATTTCCCAATGGATGAAGGCACTGTCTGCTTTCCAAAGGTCTGTCGTTCTTGGCACCTCCAAGGAGCTACCATCCCCATTGGAGCCAATGTTAGTGTCAATATTTGCAGTCTTCCTCCAGTGATCAAACATGCTCTTACAAAATGATTTTAAGGGTCATGGTCAAATTTTGTCATTGCAGTGAGCATTCAAGCAAAATTTGGTCACTAGGTATTAGGTCTAGGGTTTTTTTTCGCCCTTGTCAAATTTGTCCAAATGACGTTCCATGTCACCATTCAGATGAGTGTACCATCATCCAAATGGGTTGTCATCATCATGTCAAGTTCCACTGGGTCATTTTACACCTTGTTCACGCTTTAGTTGTGCCTAGGTAAGGTTCATTTCCCTCTCCTAGGGTTTTGAAGGAAATTTCTCTTGGATGGCCAAATCATCAGCAAAACTTGTATCATGATATTCATACACCTTCCCCTATCCATAATGTAACTTATTAAACACTTCCCATCACTAAAATCCCCCAAATTCCTCATTTTCGCAAAAACCCTAGTTTTTTGCTACAACTTGGCAATTTTCTAGGTTGGGCCTGTGTTTTTCCCTTTTGGACCCCTTCCCCTGACTCAATTTCTGAGGTTCCACTTTCCCCTACTTCCTAACATCCCTCCCTACTTCCCAAAATTTCCTCAAAGATTTAGAAGCCCCCTATCCCCTTCATTTCGACAAGTCCCTTGTTCCACACATCGGGATAGGTTTTACTCTAGTGGTGTTTCTGAGCAATCAAAGATGAATTTGGGAAACAGGAGAGAGGTTTTTGTCCACAACAGGCCACGAAAGAAAAACCTCCTTCAATGTTTACATAGGTGTCATGGTTTTAGATAAATTTCAAAAATACCGTTGTCTCAGGAGAATTGAATGCACCTTTGAAGTGACCTTGGGAAAATCGTGATTTCTCCTACCTTGATTGGCCAAATGACTTTCTTGATGCGTCACATGATACGTAGACACAAATATATTTCTAATGAGATATCATGAACTTAATTTGGAGTTGCGAAAGCCTTTCAAAGGTTGACTGCAACAGCACTCTGCCTTGAGGCAGCCTCATTTGGCACATTTTGACCAGTCTTGGGAGATTTGATTTTTGATAGTGAAAATGAACTCCAAATTGAAAAATTCAAATTGGGATGGAATTAGACTCAAAGACCTTCCCAACGAGCTATCTCGCGCTCAATTTCGACACCAGGAAGGCCTCCACAAGTCTCCTTCCCAAAGGCGCTATGCACAGGCTCTATGTGCCACGCCTCAAGCCCAGTGAGCCGCGCCTTCCCTGTGCGCCGCGGCAGTGTATTTTTGCACTAAGAAATGAAGCTCTATGCAACACATCTTCCATGTGTGCCGTGCTAGTTTCTCAATGCGCCGCACCACCAACAACTTCACAAACTTGCTCCAAATCACTCAAAATGCGTGGGTCTTCACTTGTACAAGTAAGATGTGTTTCCATCATTGCTTTTTATCCAAGATTAGTGCTTGTTTGATGGTGGTTGTCTTATGGTGTTGGATAGAAAAATCAAACCCTACCAAGGAAAATGGTTTTGTATTAATTGTTTGGCTGCCAAGTTACTACTCCCACCTCACATTCGCTTGCTCCATCTTTTCCTTGATTTCCGTATTTCCTAGAGTCACCCACTCTTATATTCATTTGTTTCATATCACATACCCCCAATTCCTATTTTACAAAGTCCCAAACCCGAACCTTAGTCCATATACTATACCGTATCCCAACAGTCTCTCGTTTCCCTTTGGAACACATTTGGCATTGAAACAAGACACCAGGTTCTCATTTTTCATTCTCAACAAATGAAACATACACTTGGCATAGACTTTCAACACCATGGAGGCTGACACCAATACATTATATGACCAAGACAGTGACTTTACAACTGAAACTGCATCCACGAGGAGGGCACTAAAATGTCGAAAAAGGGAGGATAAACATCGAATCTTGGTTGAAGCTTATTTGGCTGAACATGGCATTTGATGAGGCACCTTCAGCCAAATTTCAAGGAATTTGGAGAAATTTTTGTCAATTTTAAATTTTTTGGTTAAAAAGGAGGTTTTTTCTCTATATGAGTTGCACACCTTGCCCGACGCATAGGATTGGGAGGTCCAAATGACAAATGGATTGCAGTTTTGGATTTGTCATGAGAAATCATGAATTTTGGTACTTGAATAAGAAATTTGGGCAAGTTTTGGGTCCCCAAAAGGTCAAAAAACATGCAAAAAATGACCTCACTGCCCATTTTTGGACACACAGGAAGCAGTCTTGGCAGAATGCACTTTTTGAGGGGCAAATGGACAGTAAATTGAAAAATTCCACTTGGGTTAGAAAGTAGACAAGCAGGAATTTCCAACAAGCCAACCTCAGCGCAATTTGGATTTCAGAAGGTACCTCAAAATCAACAGCAAAGTAGCGCGACGCACACAGAAATCAGCGTGGCGCACAGAGGTTTTTGGCCCAATTTTTCACCTTCCAACTCAGAAATTTAGCCAGTTTGACTAGTTTTGCTCATTGATGTAATTTTTGACTTATTTTGATGTAATTAAGTGAACATGATGTAATTTTGGCACTTATTTACTTGTTCTAGAAGATTCATTCACCAAAAAGTGAAAATTAAATGAATGAATCAGTGTCCTACCTTATAGAAGAAAATTGTTTTGACTGCCTAGATTGTAGTGCTTTGTTTAGAATTGGTTGAAACAGCTCCTAGGATGATGCGCTCGACCCCTAGCGGCAAGGGAATGGGTTGGCTTGCCTATATTATGTATTTTCTAAGTCATTTTCATGGTTGGACACTTGGGATTGTTTTGGCATACTATTGTACATATTTTCTCTGCATTTTTGGCTAAGGAAAGACCAGGGTTTTGCAACACTATTTGGGATCCATGTGGCCTTATGTTTTGATGGTGTGCTTATTTAAGTAATTTTAAGTTGTTATGTGTATCATTTTCCTTCTTTCATCCTCTGCAATTGAACAAATGAAGTGTTAAGGTATAATCCATCGATGGTTATGCTCTGCCTTTAAGTTTGTTTAATTTTCGATATTTTCATCTATTTAAGGAAAATCCTTGAAAGATTCTTTCTCTCCTTATTTCCTCACCAGTCTGATCCACCCATTCATTCCCTTTGAAAGCATCAAAACGATCGCCTACCTTGCCCCAAATACACCTCTGCAAAAACTGTGCCTCATCCCCAAGCCGAAATTTGCCTTTCCTTGTTTCAACACAAAAACTCCTAAAAACTCAAATCAAACCTTTGTACTACATATCTAGCCTAAAATTAGCTTTTGTTTTAGTCATCTCGAACCTCATCGATTATCTTTGTCGAGATTAACCTGGGGAGAGCCCTCTCCTATCCTCGTAGGGCTAGCTACGAGGCTGAGCGTGCTTTATTGTAGCCTTGAGTTTTACCTTATTTCAACCTAAGGTAGATTTGAGCGCTAACAATACTGATGGGCCCTAATTAAAAAGTTAACATGATTAATGGAACACCTACACTTTAAATTTATACCATGAAGCATGAATCTAGTTGCTCCATCCTCAAAATGTGTGACGTCACAAAAAACCTATCCTAATAGGATAACACATGTATCCCAAATGGAAACCTACCTAGGAGACAGTTTCACCAGAAGTGGAGCTTAGAAGAAAAATTTTAATTGACTTGGTCCAATTTCCTAAGGATCCCTTGATAACCTTCACACTTTGCAAGCAAAGGAAACACATTCACACCATTAAAATAAGAGATCGCAAGGTCTTAAAATAGTGAGAAAATTATGCCACACCTTCTAATTAGAATACCAAACCTTTAATAGATTTATCCTAAGTTTTGCTAAGAGACTCTAAAAAGAATTTCCTCTATTTCTAAGACAAACATGCTCTGAAGAGAGAAGAGCTACTTATGTTTGTATAAGACATAATTCTTATGGAAAAGTATTTCTCTTTTTGAGTCAATGTTAATATGCACAATGTAGGTGTCATAGTAAAGGGCACAACACATTGAAATAGCAAGAGCATCGATCAATATAATCTACAATGATACAAATTAATTAGGCCATAACAAAAAATCTTAGCTCTGCATCACCTATAACTTGGAAATCCAAGCTTCATACTTGCATGTGTAATTAAAAGTATAAGTACATAATTCAGTTGAAGGAGATTAGATGCAACTATAATAATGGTTCCTTAATAACAGAGTTGTGCCCTCATATTAATCCAACAAATGAAGTTCATTTGGTAATTAGATGCAACTATAATAATTTTTCCTTAAGAGTGGACTTGTGCCCTTAGATTAATCCAACAAATGAAGTTCAATTGTTAGCTGTTGATGGCGACACCTTGTCAATCAAGTAAACTAGAGGAATTAAATAAGGAGAAAATTAATTTTCAATTCAAAATTAAACACATTATTAAGAAGGGTGAATGTGTAAGCTTTGTTTTAAATACATCATTCTATGTGAATGAATTATTCATGTACTAACACATTCATATGTCACAAGAGGACAAATATAGTAGTTGTGATCTCATTTGTAACCAATATATCATAGGCCATATTCCCAAAAAATAATAAATGCTACATAACGGATTTCCCAAGGAACATATCACAACTAAAGCCCTTTTATAAATCATTCGCAATAGCAATGTTATCCTTTGTCATATAAGAATACTTCTTAGTATGATAGGATCCTTCTACTGCAAGATCCATATTTCATAGAGACCAAGCCCTTTTTCCTCAGATTGGGTGCGAAAGTTCGAATCACACTCAATAAATATGATAAAAACATCCATGTCATAATCAAAATATTGAATATCTGCATAAAAGTAGCATATTCTATTTACACAATAGATAATATGGAAAGAGATACAAATCTATTGTTTATTTTGGATCTAGAGCTCAATTACAAGATAGATTATAGGTAAAGTGACATTGCAATTTGCAAATTGTAGCCCCACACTTTGAGAAAATAAAAAATACTAATATGAATAAGTCAAAATTGTGGATCTCTAAATCACTCAAGCCTATAAGAATTAGATTTGAAGTGTGTATAAGCAAACCCTATTATTCCTTTATACCATTCAACAAACATCAAATTCTGTGTATACATTAGAGCGTCAATTAAATATATCATTAGAGGAGAACCGGCTAGGTTGGTGATCCCTTTCTAGCAAACACGTTGCCTCACAATAAAATTCAAATCACAATAATATCAAAGTATCACAAGAAAGAACCTGAGCAACAACTTAATATTCAAAACATGGAGATTGTTACATGGATATATGATAATACAACATTCAACGCAGGTGTTCATCACATAGGATCACCCCATTGTAATTTAACAAGAAAGTATCTTTGCAATGACCCCTCCATTATCCCTAACATTACATTGTCTAATATTTATAAAAAGGTTCAAATATATACATAAAACTAGTACCCATGATTTTATGGATCAGAGATCGTTCATTGTATATATTTTTACTGTTTAATATTATCTAAATCCCCACATAAATCATAGGAATCCTTCAGTTAAAGAGAAATGAAATGTTATAGTTCCATCCACTCAATACAAACAAATCAAGTGCTTCCACATCAAATATAGTCCACTTCTTAAAAAGAGACTCAGGGGTGTCTTAGTTTCGATGGTTAACTTCAACATTATATCATTTGATCACCCATGGATAAATTGGGTTGTTGGTGATGGAAACAATATCTTGATGAGCTAACAAAATCATTATATACACTACTTACAAGGATATGTTGTATATAGAAAATATTTGACTAGATGTTTGATCACTACAACCAAGTTTTTGGTAACCTCGTTGCAATTACAACAACCCAAAACCATCTGAGCCCTTTTCTTAATAGAAAAGATGTGCTAAATTCTTGTCTTGATAGTTGGATATATGACAAGGAATAAGGTTAAAACACAAACTGCGTTGTGTGAACAAGAATTGAATTACGTGAACGGGAAACCTTGATATTTCATAAGAACCGAACCATCATATAAAGACTATTTAATAATTAAAAACAAAGGGAATATATCAAATAATAATCAAATTAACTTCACATCCTCAAGTTTAAGATAATATCCCACATATGTGCAAAATGATACAAGGGGAAATTGGTATTAAAGGAATGTGATAGATAGATAGATAGATAGATAGATAGATAGATAGATAGATAGATAGGGAAGTAATAAGGGGAAGTTGGTATTAAAGGAATGGGAAACATGATCGAAATGTTAGAGTTTTACCATGGGCTGATATCTATGTACACAAATCATAGCTTGGATAAGTGAAAAGCCAAAGAATACAAATAAGTTACAAATAACATTTACAATACGATATCATTTCCAAGATATTGTATTTATAACAAATTTTCATTGGAAAGAATTTAAATATATGTATGCAAATTACTACCAAAAAGGTCCTTTTCAATGAATGTCTATGTAGGCTAAAAATAAAAATCCGAGGACAAATATATCAGGGTCATTTGTTAAAACCATGGTAAAGGGTAAAAAATTTAGCTTGGTAAATTAAGAAATTAACCTCATTCAAGGCAAAAATTTCTGGAATAAAACTTAGATGGGCTTCAATCCAATCCATTATAAATTAGGAGGGAAAATTGTTATCCCAAAGGAATATGGTAGAAAAGAAGTACATTGTAGAAAGAAAGTAACAAAGATCACCTATGAAGTTTATGTTGAACCTCTTAAGGGAATTAGTTTCATATTATTCTCCATAACCTTAAATGAGAAACCATAAGAATAGAAAATTTAAATACAAACATATATAGAGGAGAAGGAGGAAAATAAAATAAGTCTAATTCTCTAGCAACAAAAATGTAAGAGGAGAGGTTGAGAGAAATTACATAAGATGTAAATGGAAAAGTAAAACCATTGAATCCGTTTTGAAACATTGTAGCCATCCTTTGAAAAATAGATTGAACCCCAATTTGATTCCTCATCTACAAATATGTTGTAAACCCTCTCAAGACCTACAAAGTTAAGCACTGTAATAGTTAGAAATAGAATGTGAGGTTACGACAGCTAAAATCTAACTCTTTTCAAATGAAAGAGTAAAATTTTGTTTTAGCTCCGTGTATTTAGAAAAAAATGGCCACATGGATGAAAGCTTAGATTCCAAATGGAGGAAATAATGAAATCACTAATGGCTAATTGCACTAAGAAGACCTATCATGTGTAAAGGTCTAGGTTCAAAACCATCATTTAGTCTCTTCAAAGCAAAGAGCCCTAACAACAGGAGAAGAATCACGAAGAGAAAATGAACAAAGGTAAAAGTAGTTTACCGTAGCCATATATCTGTTTTTTAAACTCATTAGTCCTCGTTTCATCATTTTTGTAGAGCTTAACATCATGTGATCGAGGAAAGCTAACCCAAACATAATATGCCAAGTGGTAGCAATTGCATGGGTTGCGACATACCCAAAGATACCAAGCAGTAAGGGAGAATGCGTAAGTTTAACGGTTGAGTAGAAAGGTATATGGTAAATTCCTTGTTAGTGAAGAAGGAGGGGACACACAACACACAACTCTTTTGTCTAGAGTAAAAATGGGACAAGAAACCACGATATAATGAATATGCAAACATAAGTTATATATATATATATATGAAAACATCTATTCCTATTGTTGTAAATGGAACAAAGTATCATTATTCGCTTAAGCGTTATGATTGGCCAAGGCTTATCGCAAAGAAGCTTGTAGAAGTAAACATATTAGTAACCAATAAGCTTGTAGTAGTAATAGGATATTTATCTTTGGTTGGGTCTCAAATTAAAAACATCCATATGGTTATGAAATAACTAATATTAAATCAATTATACTCCAAGTGTTGAAACAAAAATCATGGTAAAGGTGTTAAATGAAAACACAACGCTTACAAATTCGAATTTGGAATATGGTTAATGTTTCCACTTTTATTTTGATGATATATCTCATATGGATAAGAATTTATTGTTGAAATGATATTTATGGAAGTGGAAAAAATATAAGGTGAAAATGAGTTACATCATAAATATGTCTCATCTTACAAATATGAAGTCATTTAAAATGTTGGCAGAACCATGAATTTGGCTCTATATTTTTGTTCATGATCTAATAAGCTAGTTGAGCAGACTTATAATTCTAATGATAGTGTTGTTAAGTGCATCTAACCACTCATGAAAAATATGAAAAATCCTCTCTTCATGTATTAATGCTATCCTAACCATCTTGTAGAAGTAGGGGTTCCCGAAATTTCTCATAACATAAACTTTGTCTCCTTCACCAAAGAATATTTTATCTTCTACTCACCAACCACTGAGCATATTCCTAATACCATGATCCATATGGAAATGTTTTACAAATCCCATAATCATATGTTTTATGAGTTTTTGTAATTTGTAATACATATTTATCTTTACATCGTGATAGAAACTCATACATCTTCCTTTACCATTAAGGAACTAATGCATATTTATTTGACTTTGGAATCCGTAATTGGATTTTTATTCGTGTAAACACCTCATATATTGTTGTAGTATTTGAGTAAATTTGTGATATAATTATAACCATTTGATCATAATATTTAGTTAGTAACCCACAACATAACATTTCCATAGCGAGTAATAAATGCGTAATAGTGCAATACAAATAAAAAACAAATTACTTCCCATATATTCGCAATAGGAGAGAATAATTTGATATTCTCATGAAATTAAAAGTTGCAAAATAATAAAGTTAATTGTGTAGAAAATTATTTTGACAGAGCTAAATGATGACGTCAGCTAGTTATTGAGAAGACACTTTCTTGGGAGCATGCGATTCAAAGCTCAAACTTACCTCAATGGGATTATCTGATTACCGCACATGGATATGACTAGGAACTCAATTATCCACTAAGGGGATAGGTAATATTTGGGCCAATTGGCCTTGTTTTGACCCAACAGGTCGTCCATGGGTGCTTTCCAACTTAGGTTGATTCGTATTTAGCTACAATCATTCTTTTGTAACTAATGTCACCCATGTCACTTGATTGTTCAGAGTTGTACGATTTCGAATATTCTAACGGTACACCGAGAATTCCTGGGAATTACAAAAAATCTATTCATTAGTTGTTGAATAATATTAATTCTATAGTCCTTTCTCTCCATTAATAATGACTGATTCTTGACAATCATAATCTTCAGAGTATGTTTCCTATTCTGCTCATGGAAAAATAGTTTTTTACGATTCTTCCAATGTAGGAAGTTCAAAAACTGAATCTGAATTACAACATATGGAATATGGGTGTTGTTGTGATGAATTTCCACTTGAAAATATAGTACAGTGCAGAGACCATCATCAATTTTGTTTTGGATGTGTACGACGACATATAGAGGAAATTATTGATGGAAATTATAAAGAAATAGGCTATTTGCATTGAATGAATACTCATGGATGCATAGAGCCAATTTCTTTGTCTGATATTCTCAGGGCTCTTCCTAATGATTTCATTGAAAGATATGAATTGAACCAACCCAAAGTTTCTATAATTGAAGCCAAACTAGAAAACCTGGTTTATTGTCCATTTGGTGGCGTGCCATATGAAATGTATAAGTGTGTACGAGTTATGAGTTGTCCAAATCCGAAATTTTCGAAGTCTTCATGCATCCAGTGCAAGGAGCCGAGTCACCTGCCATTAATGTGTGAAGAGAATGAAATGATATCTAACACTGCTCATTGTAGAAGAGTGGAAGAGAGGATAGCAAAGGTCGTTGTAAGAGAATGTAAAACTTGGAAGGCTAAGTTAGTAAAGATTGATGGATGCAATATCTTGAAGTGCACTAGGTGTAGAACAACTATGTGTTATGTTTGCTGACAGAACCTTACTTACCCCAGCGATGATCATTTTTGCAATCATTCTTTTTCTATGTGAGAACAAGGAAGCCCCACAAAGTTTGCAACAAGACGTGTCTTTTTTTTGAAGATGAGATAGAAGATAATGTGGCACTATACATACATACATATTATAATATATATAATATATAATATTATATTATATATATATATAATATATTTATATATATATATAATAGGTGTTGTAGAAATAAGAAATAAAAATCATTTCAGTGGATGGAATCACAAAATTTTGATTCATATTTTTTCTTAAAAATGCAAAGGAACATTTCAATTGCAATGCGTTAATACGAATTAAATGCATTCTTCCTTGAATTTCTTTAAGTAAAATTAATTTTTTAGCCACGCATTGTTAGCTTTTAGGCTCTTCATTCTAAGCATCGATTTATTTTCTGCTCTTCATTCCGATCATTGATTTCCACTTCGAGTTTGTTTATGTTGACTTTTATTTTAGGTTTACGATACAAATGAGGAATGTGTAAAATTTAAGTAATTGACACTGGGAATATTTATGGCTGTGGTAAGGGATCTTGCTCTAAAATTTACAACATTATGTGCAATAGGCTCACTAAATGTATAGTAGATTGAGTTGAGTGAAGTGCAAGCATATTTATGCAAGTTGAGTTTACTTTAATTATGAAAGCTGTTATTAAATTTCTTAGCGTCATATATTTTCTAATTTTCATATTATTTTTAGTGCATTGATTAGTGTGTATGATAACAATGCTTGTGTAACTTGAATGGGAATTTCAAGGTCTCATACTAGTGGGCCGTAATTAAAAAATTAGCATGATTAATGAAACAGCTACACTTGAAATTTATACCATGAAGCATGAATCTTGTTACTCCATCCTCAAAATGTGTGACCCCACAAAAAACTTATCCTAATGGGATAACACAGGTATAAAAAATGGAACCCTAGCTATGAGATAGTTTCACTGGAAGTGGAGCTTAGAGGACTAATTTTAATTGACTTGGTCCAATCTCCTAAGGATCTCAACTATGGCTCCTTACTCAACATTAAGCAACCTTTCAAAGGTTTATCTCAATTGGAAAGGGGAAATTGGAGTTAGAATCCCTTTATAACCTTCACACTTTGCAAGCAAAGGAAACACACCCACATCATCAAAATAAGAGATCACAAGGTCTTAATATGGTGAGAAAACAATGCCACACATTCTCATTAGAATACCAAACCTTTAATAGATTTATCCTAAGTTTTGCTAAGGGACTCTACAACAAATTTCCTCTATT
>APFE030549271.1:0-13297 GCA_000404065.3 Pinus taeda | reverse complement strand
CGATCCAGATGAGCTCCTCCTTCACTTCGAAACCTGCATACACTAACAATCAAACGATTACATAACACCTAAATATTCCATAAAACAAAACATATTCAACATATAGACCAAAGAGTATATGAAACAATTCCTTAACAACAAATCATTGATAAGAATGGACTTATTTGTATTAAGGAAACAAAAGAAACCATTACAACCTGAGCCTTAGTGTTGTGCAAGTTCCTTCCAGGGTCCAGTAAGATTTTTCCTCTACTTTGACAAGCTCACCCACTTCCAAATGAAACAAGAAAGGATGGTAATCTCTCCTCACAAGCTTCTACAAGGAAGTCCTAATTCCAGCAGCATCTACCCTTTGGAATGTTTAGCTTTCAACCTCTCCTCCTCTGGCCCAATGCTTGTATTTATAGTGTTCTAGAGGAATTTATTCAGGTCCAACATCAATGGGATACTCGCTCTTTTGGATGGGGTAGCTCCGATCTTGATGGGATAAGTTCCTCTTTCATAGGGATGCATGAACCATCTGGAGGCGCTCAATAGACGTCAAACATTCTTCTAGAATGCTCTAGAAATGACCACAAGCAAATTTTTTAAGATGAAACTCACACCTTTTGATCTTTACAGGAGTATGCACCCATCCCTTGAATTACAGAGAGTACAAGTACACAGGTACAATGAGCTTGGGATGCGTACACGCAGGAAAGGTAGAGAGAACCTGCGTACCCAGAGATAAACATGATTTTAAATGACTCTCTCTCTTTCTTGAAGTTTGACATGGAGAGAAGAGGTATAAGGCTTGACAAGGAGGATATTATGACTGTTGATGGAGCCATACTATCTGCAGATAGTCATGGTGACAAATTTCAGTGTAACAGAGATGAATTTATTGCCGTTGAAGATAGAAAATGGAGGGATATACTCGAAGTTGTACACACTGACTTATGTGGCCTGATGTAGACAAGATCGTTAGGTGGGGCTTACTATTTTGTAATCTTTGTTGATGACTGTACAAGATTCACATCGATATATTTTCTTAAAGAGAAAATTCATGATTTTGATTATTCAAGCAATTCAGAAACATGATTGAGAAGCAGAGAAGAAAGTTCATCAAGAGTCTTTGACTAAATCAAGGCGGACAATTCAAGAAAGGGTTTTTCATCAAATACTGCAATATGCATGTGCTATAGACATATTTGGGCACTGAAACCCGAATCACATATGTCCATAAATAGAGGGGTTATGAGTCCCTAAAAATGTTTTTTCATGCCCTAAAGGAACAAAGTCAGCTAATTACATCATCTCCTAGAAGTTCTCCACAGAAAACTGCTCAGAACTGGTCAAAACTAAACCATACAGACTACTCAGTGCAAAGGGTGTGATGCATCTCACGTGCTCAGTGCAAAAGGTGTGATGCATACTGAAAATCCCTTCCGTAGTGTACAATGGGTGAGAGTAGACAAATGGCAGAGACAATTTGCAAGGTGGATGATCATGAAATCGTCGAGAAACTTCTCCTGTGACACTTGCCTCTCTAAATTCACTGAGGGATGAGTAAGAGACGATCAATCTCCAAGTGGAATCAAGAACTCTCAGAGAGAGGACACTAATCAAAATCTTGAAAGCTAGCTCACCCCCCTCCAATCATCTATATATGGATCCCTCATCCCGGAGATCCAGAGGCTGGAATCTTGTATCTTGTAAGGAAGTGTTGTTGGTTTCTTGGTGAAATATCATAGTGTTGGGTGATCTAAGCTTTTCATGAGGTGAAGAAGGGCTTTCATGCAGGAGAGGATGACGCTGGGTCAGATCAATGGGTTGTAATCCTCTCTTCTAATCTCTATATCAATAAAGATATTCAAGTTTTCCTCCACATTCTTGTATGTCTACTAATATATGCATTTGTGTGGTCAATATATATCTGGTCCTATACTGTTTATGATTATAGATCTCTGCACTTTGAAGGTATTATGCTGCTTTGACTTTACATTTACTCTTTGAATCGGAGTGGTCAAGGGAGGAGTGGCAAAGATCTGTCAAAGGGGAGAAGGAACAAGTAGAGAACCAAGCGAAAGATTGAGGTTGGTATTCTTTGCTTCTCTTCTATCTACTTCTCGTAAAGGAAAGAAAAAGTAACTTTAATCTATTTGTTTCTAAGATAGCTACCCATCTTAGTGGGATTAGCAGCTTTGCATAGACACTAGATTTCCTGATAACAAAATGGCGACTCCACTGGGGAGTGGGTAGCTTGGTTGCTTGTCTATACTTGTCTGCTTTATAAACTTACAGATGGATCCTCAAGTCAAGCCAGCTAGCCTTCGAATTGCATTTTCTATGCAAGTGAAATGTATATCAATGCTGCTTCAGTCTATCTCTCGGTTTTGTTTATAAACTGAACAATTGATTTGCAAACATCCTAATTGCCCTGGTGGTGGCTCAAATAGCCTCATTAGATCAGCCCGCGTGATTTGCATTTACTGACTATCATTTGCTCGGCTTAACTCCCTGAACTAAGCTGCAAAATGTGACCAAGTACCTAGTTGAAGTCTCGTCCCTAGACCATTGCACCTTCTCCTCTTGAGGATTTGGATGCATCATACCTCCCGTGTGTAGTAGGTGAGATGCATCGCTCTTTCGCTGTGTTATAGGTGTGATGTTCAGATAAGACCTCTTCTGCTTCTAGATTTTGGTTTTTTGTTCACTCTCTTCAGCTTTATTCAGGAGTTTTGTTGTCTATGATCAGTATACCACTGTAGAAACTCACTTCCTTTGCATGATTCAACCTCCATAGTACAAAGAACTGTAAATGTTTTTATGTATTGTTCACCATTTACGGTTCTCCTTTATAAAGAAGTAGCGTAATCAAGCTGTCGTCTTTTGATTTGGAAGTGTCGTTTTCAGTCAAAGAAAAGAATCCTATTGTTCTTGATGGTCGATGATACTGTTACTCTTGTATTTTATTTGAATTAATAGTTTTTCAAGTGTCGAAAGTAGATTTCAATTCAAAATCGCAAAGTGTCGTCATTATCTTTCTCTCATTTTTTAAAAGGAAAATCGTTAGTACTGTCACTTGAAATGATTCAAATTTGTACTTAGCATTATTTTTGTCATTTTCACATTAATAAAGCAAAAAAAAATACATGCATGTGCATTTGCATTTAGACTACTTATTGGTTTGATTTAGGACAATGCATATAGCGTGTGCTCTCTGCTCTATGTTGAAAGAATCTCATTTCTCTTTCCTTAGTAGCTAGGATTTTCATTGCAAAATGAAGTTTAAATGATTGTTTATCATCTTATATTGCATCTTAGGAATTATATGTCTACATCATGCGGTGAACCTGAAAGGAAAACTTCTTAAGAAAGATCAACTATAAAATAAATTCAATGAACATAAAAATTCTTTGGAACCTAACGCACAACATTTAGAAGTCTTGGCTAGAGACATATTTCGTTGTCGTAAAGCCTGATAACTATCACTTTCATTTTTGGTTGGGTGATTCCTCCTCTTTGAGATGACAAGTGCTAGTATGGACTTGTGCTCCCACATACCGTCGAGTATATATTGGGAGAACACAATAGGCTATATCATTTATCCTTAGGAAGTTGTGCCTGCCGCCCTATCGATTGCAATGCACTGAACATAACATTCAAGAAGATTGATTATCGTACTGTAAAAATTATTCTGCAGTTTTGTGATTGGTTTGGAAATCCCTCTCTAGATTTCTAGAGTATTCTCTTTCGTTCCTTTTCAGACTCCTTAAAGGAAAAGGTCCATCTGAGCACTTGTCACTTCAGGCTCATTAAAAATCGAAGGCGACTAGAGTCATCTTTTGCTTTTTCTCGACTCCTAAAAATTGAAAAGGTACATTGCCTCAAAGAATATAAAATTAATTTAATTTAGAATCATTTTCCCCTGTATTTTGAGTTGATCGAGTAATCCGCAATCGTCGAAGAAAGTCAATCGAAACCCCGTCATTCGTGGAGACTTACGAGTCAACTGTATTTGACTCTGGAAAGGAAACTATTTTGGACAAAGTGAACTCATTTACCCGCATCAGAGTCCCCTAGTTTGGTTGGAATAAGTGTTTCGACATCGTCAGTTACTCCGGTTACTCCAACCATTTCTGGTATCCCTGCCTCTACAGAAGAAATTCCTTAGCCACAAGAGGACATTAAAACTAATCCTAGTGTGACGGTGAACACTTCTAGTCCTAGACCATCTCCATCTACAGCTAATTTAGAAGGTGTTATCCCCCAAACATCTGTCGCTGCAGAATCTATACCTTCCTCAACACCATAAATATTTTACAGACCTAACGGTCTACCTCTTCGACCTAGATTGATTTCTATTGAAGAGATTGTGGAAGATCCTCCATTGCATTTTGGAGCTGGGATCACCCTATATCCTTCGTTATCAGAAGTTAGTCTCCCTTCATTGCAAGCTCTTGTAGAATCGCTAGGAAATCTTTTGGAAAGGCTAGATATGTCTGAACAACCATCCACATCTAGGACTGTGTCATCTGACGCGGCAGCAGCAGAACTTCCTCCTGCAACTCCAATTATGTTTTTGGGTGTAGCATCTATCCAAACTAGCTCTCAACCGCTAAATGGAGTCCATCCAGGGACTATTTCGACAGTATGGTCTGTTCCCGCTTGTTCGTCCAGAATAATATCTGGAATCTCTTATGCTGAGTCTCAACAAATTGATCCTCCACAATAGTATCAATTTAGGTAGTCTGATCCCCAAAGGCCAAAAATTCCTTTGAGCACTGGATTACCACCATATGGGTGGAAATATGTCCTTTCATTGTTTCCTCTGGGAGAACAACCATATGGGAGTTCACAACAGAATTTAGGTCATGCTAGAATTACATCCAGTGGGTGGGTGTCGATACTGCCTCAAAAACCAAGATTTTTATACTCAATGCAAAAAAACCGACGTATGTCGAATATCCCCACTACACTATCCATTGTGACAGTGTCGCCAGTACAAGCGTTGCTTGTTGTATGTCAACCTCGGGTCTCTCAGCTCGTAATACAATAGCCTCCTATCTCGATGACACAACCGCAATCACCGATTAGTGGCTCCCTAAACATCGACCCAGGTTCAAACAGGTACTATTACCCCTCATCTTGGTCAAATAGCCAGTATTGGACAACAACAAATCATTTCACAACCATGGCTGGTGCAATATCAACAACCGCAATTCCAACAAGTTTACCAAGGATCTGAGCAACAAATATTTGCAAGTAATGGGTAGCCGTATAATCAAAATGGTCAACATCAATCACTTCATAGTGGTTATGCCCATCAACCTTACCAAAGTTATCAGCATCAAATGCACTATGTTGGTATGCAAAGACCCATTGCTCAAGCAATTCCATCTTATCCTGGGTATGTTGAATCAACAGTTGGCCTTTCTGGCGACTTTAGAGTTACCAGATCTAAATCGACTAAGAAACGATCCAATTGCTTATGCTGCTTGGTGGCCGACGATTCCTCACAAAATTTTGTTAGATATTCCTAAATTTAATGGAAATCTAGGTGAAGACCTGTCAAATCATGTGATGACCTTTCATCTGTAGTGCTCATCCAACACTCTCAACGATGATTCGATTAGGCTTCACCTTTTTCAGTGAATGTTAACTGATCTGGCAACAAAATGGTACATCGAACTGCCTAGAGCTTCGTTTGATAACCTCAGCACCCTTGCCACAAAATTTTTAACCCATTTTCAGTTACCAATAAGGTATGAAATAGGAACCAAGTTTCTTACCAATTTGAAACAGACGACAACCACCCACATATCTGATCATATCCATGAGTGGAAACGTTGTTGTAGAATGGTAAAAACATATGTTCCTCATCAGCGACTAGCTGAATGGTTTATTAAGTCATTATGACCTTCTATCATAGAAGATGTGGCAAAGGGAGGGGTCGTCACGAAAGAGCAATTCATTGGTCATGCACAATATCTAGAATTGATCTATACTCAATTTGGCATGCTCTATGACAAAATCCCTAATGCTCCTAGACCAGAGTTTTCCATTCCTCCTCCTCCTAAATCAAGCAAAGACTCTCATGCCCGCGATGGCGTGATAGGTACAACTAGCATGAAAACTGTAAAGGCTACATCAAAGAAAGCCCGTATGATTTCTAGTCCAAATGACAATGAAGAACCTCTCACCTTAGAGTTCAATGCCGTGTCGACTGACAAGGGCAAAAATCCAAAGCAACTAGGGGGCAAAAAGAAAGGGAAAAAGAAGAAGCAGGATAAGTCATCTCCTAAGAAACCTTCTGCAAACCATTATGGGCAGAGGAAACCCCGTGCAGGGTGTCAGATATGCAATGAGGATCATCAGACGAGAGATTTTCCACATAAAGTTGAAGTAAAGAAACTCTTTAAGAGTTCAAAAACCTCAGCGGTATTAACTGATCCGTTTCCAAACCCGGGAACCAATGTGGTGGCTAGTGACAATGCTTCCGCATCCCAAGTTCTTATGCTGTCCATTTCGAAAAAACAAAATTATGATTTGATATCGACAAGGAATAAAGATTATGGGAATCCACAGTTATCGAACAACAAGTCTAATGATCAACCTAGTAGTTCGACAAAAACTTCGACTAAAGTTGCATCACCCATCATTCCTGAGCTAACGATAAAGCCACCAAAGGGAGTAGTACACAAATCGACATTTAATCCTCGTGCCAGAGCAACACGGAATTATAATATAGTAGAGGACCTGGCCCAATTGTCGTCCACTATGTTGACACTTGAGGTACTACAGAATTGCCCCTCCGAGAAGCAAGCTCTATTATCCGCAATAGGTGGGATTGATGCAGCGGATTCCAATCTTGTGGCCTTTAATCATAAAGGACATGAACCTCAGTTACCACCTCAACTCGCTTTCCTCATCTAAGTGAAAGCCCTCAACAAAACTTTTCATCGAACAATTATTGATGAGAGGGCATCTACATGTATTATGTCAATGAGTTGCTAGAAAACTTTAGGCTCACCACCCTTGTCACGATCGTCAATGACGTTAAAAGCATTTGATGGATAAACATACACTCCATACAGGATTTTAAGTAACTTGCAAGTTGAACTGGGGGGAAATACAATAGAAATTGATGTTGAAGTTATAGAAGGAAACATCGATTACAACATCCTACTAGGAAGGCCCTGAATTTATGCTATGGTTGCTGTTGTGTCAGCATACTTCAGAAAGATTTCATTTCATTTTCAAGGCGAGATTACAATCGTCGACCAACAAACCTTTCTCCCCAATAGTTCACAAGTTACGGGAAGCATTTCGATGATCCACGGAAGCTCTCAGTCGCTTCAAAATATCAGATTAGGCCTACTAAAAGATCCTACATTGATGGGTACTTTTTCCCTACCACCTCCAAACAATTTGGCAGAAGTGGCCACGGTGGGAACCTGCAATATGATATCTTCTAGATTCAGAAGATTCCTGAACATTTTGTTAGCATGGATCATCGCTATTTTAGAAATATTGTAGCAATCAATTTTCTTGGCCTTAGGGGCAAACCCAAATCAATGCTCATTGAGTGCTTGGATAGATAGGTCTAATGAATATGGTATCTCTTCAGATCCTTTGTCGCATATACATTCTACAAACGAAGGAATCATTCATTCAATGATGATAGGAGAGGCACCATGGGAAGATTACCACCATCATTCCCATCTTCCGGATTACCACGAAGATTATTCCAGTGACCTTAATCATCCTTTAGTTTTTGATTTTCTATCAAAGACTATAAAGACAATGTAATCCAAGGATAATTCTTATCTCATGTCGACCTCGTAAAAAAATTGAAACAAGGAGTCATGAGGATAGTTCTTTTACTGTGTCAACCTCATTAGAAAATGAAACAACTCCCTTTCCAAGTCGAGTCTTTCAAATATCTCGAAGGTAAACCTTCATTCCAACCACCTTTTTGAATGCGATGAATCTTGGGGGGCATGCACCTCGATTTGCGTCACTATGTTGGGGACATGCAAACTTATAACAAGCATAGTTTTTCATTTCAAGATTGTGTACACATGAAACCGAATCTGAGCATATATTGTCGCATGGTTCAAGCTCGTTAATAAATAATCTAGGCCACGAGTAGTGTTGCCGCAGGGTTCAAGCTCGTTAAAAAATAAACCCACCATGAGCAGTTTTTATGTAAAGTTCAAGCTCATTAAAAATTAAACCTAAGCGATGAGCAAATGATCCCCCAGAGTTTAAGCTCATTAAAAAATGAACCAACTTCCAGTAAATAACCATTGTGAATGCATTATCATCAGCTTTTGAGTCTTCGTCATGTTCTTACCATCACCTCCACTCTATTTCTAGCCAATCATACGCCTCCATTTTGATTGTTTACCCCTTTTGAGGAATAGCTGCGACGAGTGATTCTGTTAGCCATCTTCTTTACACTGTCGATTGAAAAGTTTCAAACCTTACCTGGAACTAGTTGTTACTTGAAAATATCACTTGTTGCTCAAAAAAAGAGTCTCCTTTAAGATATTTTCATCTGACTCGTAGAATATGAAAAGATTGTTGAGAAATTGTCCTCTCCAGCTCATTAGAACGATCGAAAGTGCTATCCCTCCTTTATATTTTAATCTTTTTGGATTTGAGGGATCATTACACAAAAATATCGAGCACTTGTCATGTTCGGCTGGTTAAAATTATCGAAAATTCATCCCTTTTGTATTGTTTTATACTTTTTCAGACTTAATGGATTATATGATGAAAAGGGATTGCTGGAGTTTCCTTTCCATCCCTTTTTAGACTCTCTAAAATTGAAAAACGACCGAGTTGTCTTTGTTATTAAACTCGTTAAAACAATAGCAACAAACTTTTCCATAGAGACGAGAACGAGTTTCACTGTCGCTAAGCTCATTAAAACATAGTGATAGTTTTTCCTGAAGGACAAATTATAGAACAAGCATATGTTATCCTCCTCAAGCTTGGTAAAAATAAGGAGGTACTGGTCAATGACAACTGGGGAAATTGGTAAGAAAACTTGAAGAAACTTTATTGGTAGCGAGTCACTCTTGAACGTGACACTTTCACTCCATCACCATGATTGAGTTGGGTTAGGTTATTCCGCTCATCGGTCATACTACCATTGTTCCATCGTACCATCCATATTTGGGGTTAATGCCCAATCCATTTCAGTGTCGACGATATGTTCAATAGAAGTCGATCAAAGAATTCACCAACCCATATTGTGTCTCATCCACTGCAATACATTCACGTTCCATTCTTTCATGACCACCACCTTGAACCTTGTATTATTAGATCGTTTTCACCTCCGTAAAGTCATTTGCTCCATTCCGTGTTGTATATGTCAGATTCATTAAGGCCCTCCTACGATGGGTAACTTCTTTTTGACGACAACTCATTATCAAAGAAGTCGACCTAGGAACAACCCTTTCAGTACTTTGAAGCTTGCATGCCTCAATGGCAATTTTCTCCCTTTCGGTGACATGTATACATCAATGGCCTTCGACTAAAATATTTTGCGTCATGTTCGATGCCAAGTCCCATTTTCAGACCACGCGAATTGTACTACAATACCCTGAGGGTCATCATCATTATCGGTGATTCCTCTCGCACCTATTAACAAATTACATCATTGGATGGTAATCAGGCGATGTCTTTCCATGTTCGACTCCAGAACAGTTTTCACATGGATTGACTTGTACTTCGGGAAAATATTGGACAGGTTTGAAGACCCCAGATCTAGTTTCATCCATCCGTGCTGCGATATATTTTGGAAAATAAATACATCAAATGTACATCATTGCTACACAGATGATCATCCGAATCAAAGGATGATGGCTCTATTAGAATCACAGTCTGCTATATAGATGGTTTTCTATCCTATGTACATGAAAATGAATTTATAAAGTTGAGCATGGGAATGCCCACCTTAGCCTGATCATGAGAATGTTATGAAGATAATGTATTGTATTGTATCTTATTAGAGGTCGCCTTCTAGTTCGAAAAACCTCAGATCCTCATCATAAAGCATTTCACACGACATCAGAGGTCTACGAAGTCATGCTTTAGGGGGCAACTGTTGTAGATATATTTTGGTACTGGAACCCCAATCACATATGTCCATAAATCAAGGGCTTCTAAGTCCCTAAAAGTGTTGTTTCATGGGTCAGCTAATTACATCATCTCCTATAAGTTCTCCACAGAAAACTACTTAGAACTGGTCAAAACTGGACCATAAAGACTGCTCAGTGTAGACGGTGTGATTCATCTCACCTGCTCAGTACACAAAGTGCGATGCATACTAAAAAGCACTTCTGTAGGGTGCGATGGGTGAGAGTAGACAAATGACAGAGATAGTTTGTAAGGTGGATGATCGTGGAATCTTTTAGAAACTTCTCCTGTGACACTTTCCTCTCTGAATTCACCCAGGGATGAGTAAGAGATCATCAATCTCCAAGTGGAATCAGGAACTATTGGATATATGAAACTAATCAAAATCCCATAAGCTAATTCACCCCCTTACAATCATCTATATATGGATCCCTCATCCCAGAGATCCGGAGGCTGGAATCTTGTATCTTGTAAGGAATTGTTGTTGGTTTGTTGGTGAAATATCATAGTGTTGGGTGATCTAAGCTTTTCATGAGGTGAAGAAGGGCTTTCATGTTGGGAGGATGGCGCTGGGTCAGATCAATGGGTTGTAATCCTCTCTTCTAATCTCTATATCAATAAATCTATTCAAGTTTTCCTCCACATTCTTGTATGTCTGCTAAAATATGCATTTGTGTGGTCAATATATATTTGGTCCTATATTGTTTATGATTGTATATGTTTGCACTTTGAAGGTATTATTTTGCTTTGACTTTACAGGTACTCTTTGAAGTGGAGTGGTCAAGAGAGGAGTGGCAAAGATTTGCCAAAGGGGAGAAGGAACAAGTAGAGAACCAAGTGAAAGATTGAGCTTGGTATTCTTTGCTTCTCTCCTATCTACTTCTCATAAAGGAAAAAAAAGTAACTTTAATCTGTTTGTTTCTAAGATAGCTACCCGTCTTAGTGGGACTAGCAGCTTTGCATAGGCCCTAGATTTCTCGATAACAGCATGGGATACAATAGAAATTTACAACACCTTACACTCCTCAGTAGAATGGAGTAGCTGAGA
This sequence comes from Pinus taeda, assembly GCA_000404065.3. NCBI lineage: Eukaryota > Viridiplantae > Streptophyta > Pinopsida > Pinales > Pinaceae > Pinus > Pinus taeda. The sequence continues at coordinate 2,115 of APFE030549271.1, read as the reverse complement.
GGAAAAACAAAACACTAGTGGAGTGTGCTTGTAGTATGTTGAAAGGTAAGAATCTGACCAATGGTTTTTGGGCAGAAGCTATTAATACTATAGTATATTTAAAGAATAGGAGTCCTACTAAATGTCTCGCGTATAAAAATCCTTTTGAAGCATTGTTTGGCTTCAAGCTTGCAGTAAGTCACCTTAGAGTATTTGGTAGTAAAGCTTTTATACATGTTCCGAAAGAGAACATGAAGAAGTTAGATTATAAGGCCATTAAATGTACCTTCATTAGATACTGCAGTGACTATAAAGCTTATAAATTGTTTGACCCATCTACTCATAAGGTGTTTGTCAGTAGAGATGTAATATTCCATGAACATGTTAGTGATGGAAATCCTATTAAAAATGATGAAGAATGGTATGTACCCCTACTTCAAGAAGAAAACAGTGAAACAAGAATCAATTAGCAACACGAACAGAAGCAAGAACATTAGCAACAACATGATAATGTGGAAGGAATCAAATTCTGTCCACAAAGAGAATAAAGAAGCAGAATAATTGAACCCCCACAATTTAGGAGATCGAGTAGGTCAAAACAGTTACCAACTTGATATAGGGATTGTGCGCTCATGACTGGTATGTTAAACATTGCAGAACCTTCTAATTTTTATGAAGCTAGTAAGAGTTCTGAATGGAAGGAAGCAATGAACGAGGAATATGAATCAATAATTAAGAACAATACTTGGTTATTTAAGTTAAATTTAAACCAGATGGGTCTATTGATAAGAATAAAGCAGGGTTGGTGGCAAAGTGGTATTCCTAGAAAGAAGTTATTGATTTTGAGGAAGCATTTGCCCCTATTGCAAAATTAAATACTATCAGAATGATTATTGCTTTAGCCACTAAGCATCATTGGAAAATACATCAATTAGATATTAAATCTTCTTTCTTAAATGGTGACTTAAAAGAAGTATATTTAGTGTGGCCTGAGGGGTTTGTTAAGAAGGGAGAAGAGCACTTAGTATGTAGATTAAAGAGAGCTTTATATGGTTTAAATCAGGATCCTAGATCCTCGTACCAAAAAATTGACTCATTTTTCCTCATGCATGGTTATAAACAAAGCAAAAATGATCTCAATTTGTAAACTATGTCTAATTATGAGGGACAAATAGTATTGAATTCTTTATATGTAGATGGTCTGATCATGACAAGCAGTGTAGACAATCTCATTGAAGAAATCAAGCATTAGTTATCACATAAATTTGAGATGAACGACCTTGGAGAAATGCATTACTCTTTGGTTCTAGAAGATTGGATAGATTCAAACCAAACTTTCTTGTCCTAGGGTAAGTATGCTAAGAGTTTGTTGACTAAATTCAAAATGGATGAGTGCAAGGCCACATTTGTGCCTTTACAACAAAATAGAAAAATTCAAGTGGATGATGGTTCCAAATATGCAGATGCAACATTGTACAGAAAGTTGGTTGGTAGTAGTATCTATTTGACTACAACGTTATGAGATATAGCTTATGCAGTGAATGTTTTGAGTCAGTTCATGACTCGACCTCATGAGAACCATTGGGTTGCAGCAAAAGGAGTATTAAGTTATTTGTAAGGAACATCAAAGTTTGGTATTTTGTATTTTGATTCATTTGATGTTAGTTTGACAGGTTATACATACTCTGATTAAGTAGGAAATTTAGATGATAGAATATTATTTTTTTTGGTGAAATTTATTAAGTATATATATGAATAAAAAAATCCATCACTATGAGGATCCCTCATTTTGTGTACATTCTCTGACCGAGGCATGAGATGGATCATATGAGGTATGCCCATTCCCAATGTTTGACATGAAAATCCTCACGCAATCTTATGCCACCCTCCATATGCACAAAGCACATGGAGAGGTGGTTATGAACACGTAGATATTTAATGTCAACCCCGAAGATGATAGAGATATTAACAAGGTGGTGGCTTTCAGTTTTTCCATCACCACATTTTGTAAGATCCACCCAATACTAGCAATCAATTCACTAAAGCTATTGAGAAATTCCCAATAGTCATGTATGTGTCTTCTCATGCACACCAAGCATATAGTCAATTTTAGAAGAACCAATTCCAACTACCACA
>APFE030549268.1:0-13066 GCA_000404065.3 Pinus taeda | reverse complement strand
TGTGGATCGAACAAGTTGGGTGGCCAGTCAAGTGGCCACCCACAGCTAGTCAGTTATCCTCGTGGGATCTGAAAGAGCCCAGTTATTCCAAAGAGATGGGCAGTTGACACGTGGCAAGTGTCCAGTCAGGGAGAATCGATAGTGTCACAAAAATGCCGACGGTTAATGGTAGAAGAAAGGATTTGGCGGTTAGAGACACGTCGAAGAATGATGGCTATGACTTTAGCTAATGCATCGGCTTAGACAACTCACCCCCGTGCCATGAATTGCGCAGTAATTCAAATTGCTTGGCCGAATAACTCATGGTGAATCGTTGTCATTTGCACTTGCAACCGTTTTTACAGCAGAGTATATGTCCTCCTCCTCTGCACCTTGTTAGCCCGAGCTTCTCGACCCGTTCCAACATCCTCATGTGTCTCAGACTTGTCCAGAAGCATCGTGAAATCCTCCAGAAGTCGGAAAATATTTCTACAGGAAGGAGCGCTGTAGGAAACCCGGCATAACAAGGAAACCTAGACTGTCTACGTCGAGTTTGGAAATTCTAAGAGAGGTAGGCCCGCAAACACCATTCCCATGCACAATATTTCAAAAGGTGGTGAATTCGATGTGCTGGGGTAGGAAAAATTAAAAGAAAGTGTGTCTGTGAATCCAAAATAGCAGTTTACTTGTGGTTGCATGAAATTTTCTTTGTTGGTTTGTGTCCAAGATTTTCTCCATGGGTCCTGAAGAAAATTCCTCCTGTAGAGAAGTTGAAACACTGTCAAGGCTAACTGGTGGGAGAAAAAAAATGTGAATTTTACATGATTATGTGTATGCTGGAAATTTAGCTCTGCACTCTGTTTAGGGAAAGCATAGTTGTCCTTCTGTACATGGGCAATCGAGTTTTAGAACTGGGGAATTGATACGAAGTGGCATGAGGGACACTGTTTTCAACGTTCTGAGGAGGAAACACGCATGGAATTCCCTTTATGCTCAAAGCACAAGCCAAAACAGAGCATTTTTCACCATGCGAGGAGGGTTTATCAGAAAGGAACCCTCAGATTCCAAGAAACTACGAGAAACTCCTGAGGTGGTAGACCTATTTTCCCGTGCAAACTAGATGATCTTCTGTGAAAAAATTCAAGGTCACGATGATGAAATAACAGAAGAATTCCTAAGGTCCCTGAAGCCTAAATCAAAGACATTAGCCACCGTAAACTTCAGAGGGTTGACCCTAAAGCTCACCTTACAACTCATTAGCAGAGTCACTGATCTACCAATGGGGGTACCCTAGGATAAAGAGGAGAGGAAATTGGGTGAAAAGGCTAAAAACGAATTCTTCTTACCATAGGAACAATTTTCAGAGGATAAGAAAGGGGTCTGGAGAACTAGCCTACAACCATTTTGGAGCGAAGTCAACCTTCAAATTATGAAATATATTACCTGTGAAGGGCGGTTCAATATTGTATATGGTTATCACTTCTGTTTTCTAACTGAACTCAGGCACAAAATGGATTTACCCACACAACAAAAGCTGAGCATCCCCTACTTCCTCCTGCAATCCTTGATTGAGTGTGCCACAAAGCTAAGGGAAGGGAAACCAGACCAGCTGGCCCATCATGGGCTTATCAAGCTCCTGGTAGAAGATGCACTCCATACCTATACTATCCCTCTCTCCTAGGAGATTTTTCGCAATATGTCTAAGGATGATGATATCCGAATTTTGGCCGAGGAACTCACTTCCTCCAGTAGCAAGGAGAAGGAGCACATGGAGGCAGAAAAGAAAGCCAAGGGTTAGGAAACCCCGGGCAGAACACCAAAGCAAGGACAAAAATACAAACAATAGAAAGGCCAAGCTGCTGAGGCCAAAATGGTGGGTGGAAAAATGACACAAGCACCTAGCGAGAAGAGATTGCAGAGTAGGGCAGAAAGGACTAAAAAGGTCCCAGCAAGTGAAGGCACATCTAAGGCAACCACAACCAAGCTAAAGGAGAAGGAACCCCTAGCCAAGCAGGCCAAAATAGTGCCAACTGGTTCTACAGGAAGCCAGAAGGCCATTTCTACAAGAAATCCAAAAATTGTTTCTACAGGAAGCCAAAAAACGGTCAGCACAGGACTTTCTACAGGAAGTCTAGAAAAAGGGAAAGGGAAGGAAGAATCTCCTGAGATTCTAGCTAGGGAGGCAGCAGCTATGCTGGCTGCCCTTAGCACATCTCCAAAGTAGAAAGAAAAGTGGACGAGGGAGCCTTCCATGTATTTTAAGGCAAGAAGAAGCACGAGGATTAAAACTGGTAGACCAAAGGAGAAATAGTCCAAAGGACCAATTACAGTTGAAGACACCCTATCCAAACAAAAGACATCCATCACATATGAGCGGGGAAGCCTGAAGACATCCACATGGAAAGAAAGGATGGAAAAATTGAACTCAGAGGACTCTCTACAAGATGCCAAGGCTGCTCTACAGGAAACATTGGCTAGGATGAAGGAGACCGAAAATATGGAGGAAAAAGCAGCCAAGTCATCATTGGAGGAAGAGAAGGATGATACCACTATGGAACTAAGCCCCCAGCCTAGCCTGGCTCTTATTATAACTTATTACAGGCCGGGAAAATCATTCCTCAAAAATTCATTGTGCCACTTTTCCTAGCACTAGAGGAAGAAAGAGTAAGGACCCACACTTGGATGAAGATCGCTAAATCCAAGGGGGTGGTAGATATAGGTACTATGGAGGAAAATCTCAAGGAGGCCCAAAGAGGATTGGCAAGGGTAAGGCATGTGGAGAGCTACCAGCAGGCCAATCTACGAGAAGAGAATGAGCTACTTAGACAACAACTACAGTCACAAGGATAGAGGAAAGAAGACAAGCCTCACCTCTTGGGAGAATAGAAGCAACAGGAGGAGGCCACAATAGCCAAAGATACCACAAAAGGGCCTCAAAGAAAGGAAGGAATGTAAGCTAAAATTGAGACACTAAACTGGCAACTACATGAAAGAGAATTGCAAGCAGGCCTAGAAATACAGTCTCTAAAGCAGCAGATATAAGAGAAGGAGGCCCAACTGGCCTGCATGACCAGTTGGGCAATGGAAGCTCTGCAATGTAGGCAGCCGGCCAAATCCTACATGCTATACCTCAAGGATAAATGGATGCAATTTTAGATCAAAACTTCGGCACAGAGGGGTATCACCCAAATCCAAAACCCCCAACAATTCATGGCTTTATGTAACAGCAGTTCGTCAAAAGACAAGGCCAAGCTATCAGAGTTCTACCTTCATAATTTGTCCCTTCCCAACATGACCTCGTGGGACCCCAACACAGCAGTAGGGGACATGCAGCTTATGGCCATGACCTCATGGCTAAACCATGAAGAAAAGAGAGCAGTAGAGGTCAGAAATGTCATGTACCGGGAACTACAAGAACCACTATTGATTAGAGCAGAGCCAGGGGACCCCTCAGCATTGATATCCACCCACCAGAACCTAGCAAACAACTCTCAGGCCCTGCTAGAGTACATGGATCATCAAGCTTAGGCCATAGCACATTTTGAGGACATGGAGCTACTATTGGGGGACAACTGTGTTCATGCTTGCACCCGTAAGTGGAACACGTTGTCCCACAGCCTCAAAATCAGGGAATACCACACCCCAAGTATAATGAGGGAGGCCTTGGCATGAGTGCTTCTCTACAAAAAGTCTATGTAGAATCTTCAGGCCAGCTGGATAGGCCTCAAGTTAAGTCCACCTTTGCTTTTGGGGTTGCTAGAAGGAGGCACAGAAGAAGAGGACCATAAGCAGTGGCAAGAGGTGGAAAGGAAGGTCGGATTCCATGATAGCGAAGAAGATATTACTTCAGAAGCCTAGGATGTGAGGGAGGCGATCAAAGCAATTAAGGACAAGGAGCTGGATTACTTGCTCAGAGGATGAGCAACCCATTTAGCAAGGGGGTGATGATGAGCCCCGAATTGGTTAACTTATTGGGCTCATTTTTCCTAATTGTCCTTGTTCAATCCTTGTTCAATCCTCCATTTTTCATAGATTATATATTTTTTTAGTATGTTTATGTCGTTTGAACGAATAAGGGTGGTCACTCTAGCTAGGAGGCTAATACGTGGTTATTTCAGGTTTTTTGGATAAATGTTGGAGCAAAACCAAGCAATCATGGGCTATGTGAAAGCCAAGCTTGAGGTGAGGATTCGTAGGGGGTTGTCTTTGACATTAAATGGCCCTTCCTCGGGATATCCAGCCTTAACTCCGAGCTCACAGGCCACCAAAACGGATCCTAAAGGCATCCAAGCAGATTTTGGGAAAGGGACTGTCTACTATCAGTTGGGACAGCTGAGTCCCTTGAATTTAGGAGGCCTGCTAGGCCCCTCGTGATGTATAAATAAGAAGGCCTCATACTTCTTAGTTTACTTTTGAAACCATTGCATTTTTTGCACTATAGTGCTGTCACTTTCAGCTCATTTGCTTTTAGCCATTGTGGCATAACTTTCGGTTGATGACTATTTTTTGATAATGACAAGCAGTCCTCTTTTGTATCAGCTCTGAGTTATTTATAGGAGTCGTAGCTCTTAGGGTTGGGCCCAACCTCAGAGCCAAGGCCTCCTTTAATGTATTGTTATTTTTCCTTTATGCATCGTTGTTTCTCCTTTATGCATTTGCAAAATTATTTTTGATTAGGCACATTAAATTGTGATGATTAACTAGGTCACTGTTGATGGTTAGAAAAGCTTTTGATGTTTAGATTAGTTCGGTAGGATATCAACAAGGAAAAAAGCTCCAGAAAAAGGCCAATGAGCATCTTTGGTTTCGCCTCTCCCTCATAGTATCAGGGGCTGGGATCAAAGTAACCTTGTTGTCCCAAACAAAAACACTATTTTTTCTTTTCCATGCAATCACTAGTGTACGTTTTTCGTTTTCAGAAGTTGGTTACATGTTCGGATCTTTGAAATGTTTCGTTGCATAGTTAATATATATGGTTCCCTTGCAAATAAAGCATCTGTTCATTCACTTTACTATTAGCTAGATTAGATTAGGTTGGTATAACTAGGACTGTGATTACATGCAAGTCTTTGTTGGTTCAGTTGGAAATACACCGTGCAGAGCACCTCTACCACTTCATCCACCCAAACTTCATCAGAACCTTCTGTTCCATCTCCTAACTGGGTTTCTCACCCCATGTTTGTCATCTTGCCCACATAACCCTACCTCTTCGTGCAACCATTGTTTCAGCCTTCTTTGAGCAAATTTAGCCATCTACACCTTCCCCCAACTCCATCCACCAGTCCATGGACCACTTCAGACCCCTATCTACCTCCATACCCATTCCTTCATCTTTACTCACTCATCCATCCTCCAAAATCCCATTTCTAAACTTCCTGTAGAAATTCCTAAACATCGTGTAGAACCCGTGCAGACTTCCTGTAGAAGCTCACATATGAGGTTTCTTGATAGCCACAACTCTGTGAAACTCTCTCAAAGGGTGTTAGTGACACCTTAGGCCCTCTTTGAACCTTCCCGACCTCTTCCAAGCATTTCTCCTCATCGATCCACCTCTGCACAGTCAAGAACAGTGAAATCCTATGCATGAGAAATTTGGCGACCGATTCAAAAATACAAAAATATGTTTTCTTCAGATAGAGGTAGTCTAGAAACGTGTATTTTACCTTCGTAGAAGTAATGGAATCTATTTAGTAGCTTGTATTCTCTTCTTTGCATCAGTAGGACTAGCTCGTAGAATTAGGGTTTGCTAGGGTTTGCGCTTTCCTTCAGTTTTCAATTTCTTTTTGCAAGAAGATTAGCTTCCTTCGAGTTAGCTTCCATCCATCAGTTAACAAGCTTCTTCTCAAAGCTCATAGAAGTTGGCTTGAGCCCCTAGCGAACTTGTGCTAGCTAACCAAGTGACAGTTTTGGCAAGAGCTATTACTTGTTCATACAGTACTGTCGCTTCCAAGTTTGTTACGAACTACCGGGTTGATAAAAGTAAAGAAGGGAGTCCCATAAGTTGCAGCATTATTGCTGCAATACTGGATCTCAGCGCTAGTCACCAACTTAGGGATGTTTTTTGCAATTTCTCTGATGCACTGCTCCCTGTCTCGAATATTTTCCTTAGTGATACTTCTGAAATGTCGAGCTAACACTTCTTCGATACTCTTGTGAGAGGTTTGGAGCTACCCTTTGTCATTAAAAATCACAGAGATTCTGTTGTGAGCCCTGTTAGCTATAGTGGATTTATGAAAAAATTTAGTATTACGATCCCCTTCTTTGAGCCATTGAATTTGAGACTTTTTCCTCCAAAATATTTCCTCTTGTTGGCAAAATTTCTCCCATTCTTGATGGTGTTTATCAACTTGCTGACTTTTGTCATTATCAAAACCCTCTGTGATCAAGGGGAGAACCTTAGCTGTTATTTCTCTATTTGATAGCATAAGCTCCTCTGAGATAAAAAATCTATCTAACTTGGAGGTGACCTCAGCCTCACCTCCTCTTTTGTTGTTCCAAGTATAAAGGCCATTATGCATTGCCGAGTCAACCAGATTCATATCATTTGTAAAGGTTTGGAACAATTCGGACTCTTTATTTAGCAATCTGATGCCTCCTTTTTTTTTTAAAAGTGATTTAATCATATTAAAATCTCCTCCCAAGACACAAGGTATTTCTTCATGTCTGCTTCTGAGCTCTGCCAAGGAGTTTAGTAGTCTTAGTTTCTCATCTATTCTTTGTGGCCCATAAACATTTGTGGTGAGTAAAGTGTCCACAACTCTCACTGGTTTAAAAATTACAGATAGATAATTTCTTGATGCATCCGCATCTAATATACTATTTCTGTGGGGGTTCCATAGAGTGAATATGTCACCCACTGTGTTTTCTTCTTTAACTTCAAGAAACTCAAATCTGTACATCCATTTGCTATGTATTTTCTTTAACTTTTGAATGGAACATTTTGTTTGCTGAATAAAGATTATATCTAGTGTTGCTAGTTTCATTCTCTGACCTAACATTCTTTGTTTTCTTTTACTCCCTAGACCTCTGATATTCCAAGATATGAAATTCATAATTAAAGATTTGTGAAAGAGTACTTGGTTAGGTCTTTCATCTTACCCGAATCTATCATTATCTTTCCACACTGCATCAAGAGCTCATTTTTATTTTTCCTGCCCCTATTCTTTCCTGGATTTCTAGATGCTAATCCTGGAGTTGATTTCATAGTTTACGCACCTTTGTGCTCCTACTTGTGAATACTTTTACCTTTATCCGACCCTCTTTCCTAGGTTTTCCATAAAAATAACTATTGTATCTGAGAGAATTCTTCTAGAGGTATTGATTGTATTCGTCCCTTGGATCCTTGCCTCAAGAATCCTTCCAGATCCAGGTTTTCCTTGTCTAGAGTTTCCTGTAATTCATGATCTTCCAGATCTATTTCGCTTTAGGTCATTTCCTAGCCCATTTCCATTTCTGCATCACTCATAGTAGTCTCATTTTGATGTACCATATCTTGAGAGTGTTTTCTATCTTCTTCCTTTTCTTTTTCATTAGGATCTTTCTCATGAGATAGATCATATTTCGTGTTTTCTTCATTCTCATCCAACACTTGAAACTTGTACTGAATGAATTTTTGCCTTTCGTTTTGTTGTTGCTTCATTCCCCTTTTTCCCCCTTTACTTCTGCTTGCCACTTTCTGAAAGTTTTATGTATCCTTCAAAGTATTGAGGTATTATTTGTTGTCTACTTTACCGAGAGGGAAATCTTTAAAGAGATGTCCATGTTCATGGCATATATGGCATCTGAATGGGATATGCTCGTAGTCCACGGTTTGCACCCACTTGTCATCAAAAACTTCCAAATTAGCCTCATCCGGAAGAGCTTCTGATAGATCCATTTCCACACATATTCTTACAAAGGAAGTATATTTCCCTCTTCTTCTGGCTTCAGAAACTTTGACAAAACGTCCTACTTTATTACCAATAGCTCCTAGTGATTCCGTTTACCAATAATCAAGAGGTAGAGAATATAGCCTTACCCATACTGGAACTGAGGTGAAGGTCTCCTGCTCTCGGATGAAGTTCATCATCCAAGGCCTCATATAGGGACAAGCTGTTGCATAAAAGTAAGGTCCTCCTTCGAATATTCTGTCTTTGTCTTCAACGTTTGAGAACACCAGTGTGAAGAATCCCTTTGACCCAAGATGTAGGTCAATGCTTCCTTTGGGCTTCCAATGATACTTGATCCACATTTTTAAAGCTTTTTCAGTGGGCCATAGTCCCATGCATTTACAAACAATGGCATAGTTCGCCATGTGTTCTCTGTGTGCTTGCAGAGCAGGATCATTTAATATTACTCTTGGAGTGATTTCAAATTTAGGCTTGCATGGTCCCTTTTACCTTGGTTTTGTGAACCAAGAGTTTTGTCTTCTTCCTCCTTGTCCCTTATGCTACTGTTTAGCTTGATCTTAGTCCCCTCTGTCCCCTTATCATCATCTCTATTTTTTTCCCCAACGACATCTTTGTTGTTTAACTCCATTGTTTTGCCTTTGCTGGATACCGCATCCTTGTAGGAGGGAGCCGAGATCCGTCCTTTGCTTCCCTCCATCAGAAACTGTCTCTGCTATCCTCTGAACTATCACCGCATGATCCTATTGTTTTTCCTCCTCCTTAGCCAAGTCTCCATCCAAAATGCACTAAATTAACTCCCACTATTTTCGAAATACTCATTATGGTTGGTCCACTATCATTTTGCAAAGGGAAAATCAATTTTCTCCACTTATAAAGTGTCATCACTCACTCTTATTCACTTCCAATTTGCCCATTTAACTTTCCAATACTCGATCTCATCTAATCAAGGCGATTATGTCATACAAAGAGAGTTTTTTTCATCCATAACTCGAGTTCTCAAACTGTGTTACGCAAATAACTATGTTTCTACTATGCATATACCACAAAGCTCCTCCATTATCTATCCAAGGTTTTGATCACCCTGAATAGTTTCCTCCATCATTTTAACATTGTTCTACTTCTAATACATGTTGGTGGTCTATCTTAAGGTTTAAATCTTGTCTCATTCCTCTAAGTTGTGCTTGTTATGCCTCATGTCTACTTCCTCAGGTTTTTGGAATATAGTTAACAAGGTTTTCATTACTTTCATGTCAAAGTGCTGCTAAAACCTATATGCATCTATTTTTACACCATCATATATCCTAAACTAACCCTCCTAGACATTCTCCATCAAATCAACTCTCAAAATTCATCAATTCTACCTAAACCGTGGATAAACTACACCTTTTAAACTACACGACTCTCTTTTCCTTATTTGGAAACCTTCCACTCACCCAAATCCTGTAATTCCACTTTTCTTAACTTCCTAACCTCCCTCACTATCCCCCCAAATTTTCTTGGAATTTTTTCATATCCCTATCCCCCTCATTTCCCTAAAACTCCTTCACATTTATTGACAATTGCGTGTTTTCTCATAGTCAAACCCTAGTTTCTATCCTAAGAGCTAAATGTTGACATGGAATCTGAAAACTATGAACAAAGGAAGCATAGGGGTGGACATGTGACCGTACATGAACCTACATCAACCCATGAGGTCTACTCATCTCCCTTCATTATAAGGTCATTTGAAGATGCACATTGTATTACATTTTTCCAAAGAATTGAAGAATTGGAGTATCATGACCAATGGACTAGTTCTTTTGCCACCAAACTTAAAAGAACAAAGTGACCATAGCATGAGCTTAATTCAATGTTTCATGCAAAATTATCTCTGCAGCTGTAGGGATTCCAAATGCTCGAGAGATTTGGTTGAAGAGAGAAGACTTTGACCTTCAAAATTACAAGAAGTACCTAAAGGAACCATACAAGGTAGCTTCAACATATATTTTTCCATTCAAGCATTTTTTGGATAGATATACCCCTCTGATGAAATGATCATGAAGAAATTCACATGTGAGAGTAGATATTTTATGGTGTATAAGTAACACATGAAGCTTTTGATGAATTTCACTAATGTTCAGCAAATCAATTTGTCTCATTATTTGTACAAAAGTGTGATTAAAATGAGAGAAAAGGTGCAAAATCTGAGAGAGAATCACCATACTAGTTTGTTTCATCATGGCCTAGTGAAAGTGCTAGCATTTCATGAGTTAGCACAAGAAAATCTCTCTTGGGATCACTTTTCAAGTTGATCTTTTCCTCCATATTCTTCTCCTAGGTCTAGTGGTGAAAAAACACCTTCAAGCTCATGAGTGCGGTAAGAGGTTGCTTCTTCAAGCAGACCAACCAAGATGAAGGATAGGGTAGAAGTATTTGAGACATATGCGAGAGGTGATAGGCTTGTGTTTTCTCAAAGGATTATTGAAAGGGCCACGCCTACAACATGTGAACAAACAATTTTCTCAAAGCATGAGGAGTCCTCTCATCGAGGTAGAAATATGTCAGATATGGAGAAAGTATATTAGGATAGAATTGAAGATGAGATCATAAGGGATAAGGAGGCTAAGATCAAGATATTGGAAGGAAAATTGGTAGAGGTAAATACTGTAATAACATTCTTGTAGCAAGAGAATATGCAATTGAAAGTGAACCAAATGATCCAAGATAAACGGGGAGTTGTTTCAAGGAAGGAAGATGCAAGGGTGAAAGCAGTGGCTAAAATGAAAGTGTTAAAAGGTAAAGGAAAACAAAGTACATTAGGGAGACCAAGAACAAGATCATCCAAGATAGCACTTGAGCTACAAAGTGAGGTTTCTCCACCAAAAGAACAGATTATGGTAGATGACCTAATCATTAGAGAAATCAATGGAGATAGGGTATATTGGCTTGATAAGATCAATGGACACCTTGAGAAGCTCCTCAAGAAGGAAAACATGGCCAATAACTTTCCAAGGCATATGGTTATGCATGACTACACAATAAACAAAGTATCCTAAGTTAGAGTCAAGCATTTGAAGAGCAAGCTCAACGAAAACCTAACAGGCCAAATGGAAAAAGGGAAGCTCGATTTACTCTCTCACGCCTCCCTCATGGCATAACATATCATATTATAACAAATCATATTATGAGGAATAGTAGAGATCAACTTGGTAACCAAGGTTTTAAATTCATGTTGTTTATTTCATTTTCTCAAAAGAAATACCATCATAAAATCATAAAACTAAAGTGTCATGTCCAAGTAAAAATGTTACTGTGGATCCACTATCATTTTGCAAAGGGAAAATCAATTTTCTCCACTTATAAAGGGTCATCACTCACTCTCATTCACTCCCCGTTTGCTCATTCAACTTTCCAACACTCCATCTCATCCAATCAAGGTGATCCTTTCATACAAACAGAGTTTTTTGCATCAATAACTCGAGTTATCAAACTGTGCTACACAAATAACTATGTTTCTGCTACGCATATACCATGGAGGTGCTCCATCATCTCTCCAAGGTTGTGAGCCCCCTGCAGTTGTTTCCTCCACCATTTTAACATTGTTCTACTGCTAATACAGGTTGGTGGTCTATTTTAACATTTCTTGCTCTCATTTCTCGTCAAGCAACCTAAAAACCCTAAATTCCAAACACTCAAACAAAACCTATACATCTAGCCTAAAATATATTTCTCTTCGAGTCATTGAGTGAGAAACCCTTAGAGAGATCACTCTCTTGTTTAGAACGGCTAGTTTTTGAACAGCAAGTGGTTTGAAGTTACCTCTTTCGATCTCCTCCTCAGTGTGGGACATTGTAGGGGATAACGCAACATATGTGAGCTATGAAACAAGGGGATGGGTGAGTTTCACTACAGTGCTTTAGAATTGTATGTGATATGGTGAGTGGTCTTTCAAAATTGATTGTATATAAGGATGGAGTGTGTAAGGGATGTGCACTTCAAAAATATCACAGTGCTACATTTTTGTTCAATGATAGAAGGTCCAAGGGTGTGTCCCACTTGAATCATTCTAATGTGTATGGTCCTATGCCAATGGATTTTGTGACATGATATTTATATTATGTGACATTTATAGTAATTATGTCTCTAAGGTCATGTGCATAATTCTTAGAGGCCTTGCATGAGGTGTTGAGTGAGTTTCAAGAGTTTAAGGTGCTTGTGTAAAACCAAATTGGGAAGAAAATAAATTTTTTTAGATGATATAATGGGAGTGAGTATCCCTCCAACAAATTTGAGAATTTGTGTAAGGAGAGAGGAATCGAACAAGGGTTGACATTGCCATATAATCCAAAGTAGAATGGATTTATTGGAAGGAAAAATAAGGCCTTCTTGTGGGCAATGAGGGCTTTGATCCACGATAAGAATTTGCCTATGTTCTTTGGGGTAGATACTTGTAACACATTTGTGCATTTACAAAACATGTGTCCTCAAAATATTTTAGGGGACTAGAATGCTTAGTAGGATTTCAAAGGAGTGAAATTGAGTAGACCCAATTTCTCATCTTTGGTGATACATTTAATGTCCACATACCATTTGAGAAAAGTATTATAAATGGAGCCTTAGTAAGAAAGGGGATGTTTGTTTGATATAATAATATTTCACAGGTTAGAGGGTACAAGACCTTTAGCAGGTTACATGTGTGGAATATATTAGTGTTAGAGGATCTAGAGAAAGATATTCTCAAGAATGAGGAGGGATCCATAGCACTAGCATTAAGGGCATAGTTTTGTAATGAGGAGGAGGAGTGAGATATTCCTTCAATCTCTTTGATGAGGAGGTGATTAGAGTAATATCTAGTCAATATTGCATGGAATGTTTATTTATGTTGAAAACACACTTGGATATTTCATGGTAGAGCCAAGGAGGGTTGATTTGGTAGCATTCAAACATTTGCTCAAGTACATGACACATCTAATGGAGTATTGAATCTTGTATGTTAGACTTGGTGGAGTATAGTTAGAGGCTAAATATATGGATATTAGGTTAGGAGTATAATGGACAAGAAGAGTACCATCATACCTAGGATCATCTATTACCTACTTAGTACCACTTAACTTAGCAAAAGCGTACATGAAATAATATAGTGAGTTGTGAAGCCATATGCCTTACAAAATTGTCACAAGATTATTTGGTGTTCAAATGGGAACCCAAATGATTTCCTA
>APFE030549266.1:132479-165193 GCA_000404065.3 Pinus taeda | reverse complement strand
CTTAGCTCTTTGATATTGAACTGGATCATTTCTTAGGATTGCCTCTTGTCTGATCTCATCTAGTTCATTCAACTGCTCCATTCTATGCTTTTGGGCTTCTGATATATCCATTCCCAACTGAACTGCCATCTTGAAAGTATTAACTTGGAACTCAATGGGGAGCATGACTTCTTTCACATAAGCAAGTTCATAGGGAGAATGTCCTGTTGTATTCCTGCATGTAGTTCTGTAGGCCCATAAGGCTTCAGGAAGCCTTTCTGCCCAATCTCTTATGTGTAGATGAACAGTCTTGGTAATGATTCCTTCAAGAACTTTGTTTGTAGACTCCACTTGACCATTTGCTTGTGGATGGTAAGGAGTAGATTTTCTGTGTTTGACTTTGTATTTTTCCATCAGCTTCTCCATCAGGTTGGATGTGAATTGACTTCCCTGATCTGTCACAATTTCTCTTGGAACACCAAAGTGAGTAAAAATATCATCATAAAGAAAACTAATAACCGAATGCTCAGTAGCAAAAAATAATGCTTTGGCTTCTACCCATTTAGTGACATAATCAGTACATACCAATATATACTTTCTTTGATTAGATGGTGGGTTAATAGGTCCAAAGAAATCTAAAGCCCATTTTTCAAAGGGTTCGATGAGTACCTGTGGCTGCAATGGCATTTCATTTGAAAGGGTAGGTTTCCCTACTCTTTGGCAGCTGGCACACCTTTTGACATATTGTTTTGCATCTTTGAAGAGGGATGGCCAATAATATCCTAAAGAGAGGATTTTATAGGCTATCCTTTTGTCAGCAAAGTGTCTGCCGCATGGTTCATCATGACATGCATTGAGGATATCAGGCATTTCATCTTCCCTAACACATATTCTGATCACAAGATCTGGCCCTGTTTTAAACAATTCGTTAGAAGTCCATGAATATTTTGAACTCTCCTGAATAATATTTCTTCTTCCACCGGGAAATAAATGTGGAGGTAGTTACCATGTAACCAAATAGTTAGCTATATCTACATACCAAGGGGTCTTAGTAGTTACTGCAAATAAATATTCATCGGGAAACTTTTCCTCTATAGGAGAATCTTCTTTAGTATTCTGAATCTAGATAAGAAATTAGCTACTGTATTTTGTTTCCCTGGTCTATCCAACATAGTAATATTGAATTCCTATAAAAATAGGAGCCACCTTGTAACTTTGCCATTAGTAATAGGTTTTTCATTAGATATCTAATTGCAGAATGATCAATATGAATAAAAGTTTCATAGCATGTTCTATCATGTCTGAACTTATTGATTGCATGTACAACAACTAAAAACTCTTTTTCAGCCATAGTATAGTTCAACTCGGTAGGAGTTAAATTTTTACTGGTATAGTAAATGGCATAAGGAACTAAATCTTTTTGACCCAACACAGCTCCTAGAGTTGTATCTAAAGCATCTGTAGAAATATGGAAAGGAAGTTTCCAATTTGGTCCTCTCAAGATAGGTGCTTCAGATATTCTTGTTTTCAAAGTTTCAAATGTTGATTGGCAATCAGGACCCCATTTAAATTCACAGTCTTTTGTAAGCAGTTTGAAGAGTGGAGATGCTATTTTAGTGAAGTTTTCTATAAATCTTCTATAATATCCAGTAAATCCCAGAAAACTTCTAACATCTTTTTGACAATTTGGAATAAGCAACTTGGAGATGACTTCGACTTTTGATTTATCAACTTTAATCCCATCCCTTGAAATATGATGTCCTAAATCAATACCTTCAGTAAACATCATAAATCATTTTTCATGGCTTAATGAAAGGTTTGTTTCTTTACATCTTATAAGGACTTTTTCCAAATTTTCTAATGCCTCTTCAAACGTATCACCATAAACTGTAAAATCATCCATATAAACCTCTACGCAATAATGGATTAGATCAGAAAAAATTCCTGGTACTGCTCTTTGGAATGTTGCGGGTGCATTACATAATCCAAAAGGAAGCACTCGATAAGCAAAAGTTCCCCACGGACAGGTAAATGTGGCCTTATCCTGATCTTCAGGTGCTACCTAAATTTGATTATACCCACTAAAACCATCCAGAAATGAAAAATACTTTTTGCCTGCTAATGTATCTAATACTTGATCGATAAAGGGAAAGGGGAAGTGATCCTTCAAAGTTGCTTTATTCAATCCCTGTAATCAATGCATACCCTCCATTTACCATTCTTTTTAGGTACTATAACCAAAGGAGAAACCCATCGGCTATCTGAAATTGGATAAATGAAGTTTACATTGAGTAGTTTTTGCAGCTCTTCTTTCACTATCTCCCTAAGATTTGGATTCATCCTTCTCTGAGGTTGTCTGATTGGTCTATTGTTTTCCTCGATATAGATATGGTGGATGTAAGTCTTAGGGTTAATACCTTTCATATCAGTATACTCCCATGCAAATGAAGTAGAATGTTTTTGCAAGATTTTGGTTAGGTCTTCTTGTTGTGATTTTTCCAAATTTTTGTTGATATTCAATGTTTTACCTAGAAAAATCTCAATGGTAGAACTAACGAACTCTTGCATAGAGTAAAGAGACATTTGTCTTGATGATAAATACTCAATGTCAGAATCTAACTGAAATTTTGTGTGGTCATATTCTGAAGATGTTTCAAAATTTTCTAATGTGTTCAGAATTGACTGTCTCAAGATTAACAGTCTTACCCTTATCTTCCATAGACAGTTTACCAAACCGCAAATTTCGCAGAGACATGCAGACTGGTCTTATTTCCTGTGGTTCTTTTTTGGGCCTTGGTGTCTGGGGTGATTTTTGAATTTTCGGTGCATCCCCCACCAGGAACGTAGGGCTCTGCATGGCTTCCTCAGCTATTGATATAATTCTATTCAAGAATTCTTGCGTCTCCTTCGACAATGTTTCAAACACTGAACTTGCTCTCAAAGCCTCCAAATTCGTAAGGTCCATACCCACTTGATAGCGCAAATATTGAATTCTCAAAATTCCAAGGGTTGTTCGCTGGATAGCTAGTGTTTAGTCAATTTAGTAAGTCCTAAATTGCTACATTAATTATCAATCCCGGAGTCGTAAACTGATGAAGTGTGGCACACTATATGTGCAAGACAACCTCTTTCTTACTTTTTGTTGTTTTCAATTTCTATTTTGTTTTGGGGTTTTTTTTATCTTCGTTTATCTCCTAATGTGAATGGAAACCTTATCCCTAAGTTTCAAGAATACTCTAGAAGGCAAGTATGGATATAGATTTTAAAGCAATTATGTCCTCTATAATGATTTCCAGAACTTAACACTTCAAAGGGTCTTTAAAACATACTAGTGATGAAATTAATACTTGAACAAGAATGAAAATGTGTTGCTATTCAAATCAAACAAATAATGAACTACTGATCATGAAACCATTATCTCTGTTTCTTATCTAAATACAGAAATAAAAATGAGTTAAGCTACTACACTCAACAAATCAAAAACTGCAAACTAATAAAAGTAAAATCAATTCACTTCATTCATAGTTCGATAGCTCGCCATGTAGTCTAAGTTATGGCTTTAGGAGATAACGTTAATGATATGAGGAAATTGATATCTAATTGTAGAAAAATAAAGCTAAAATCAAATCACATCATTTATAGTCCGATAACTCGCCATGTAGTCTAAGCTATGGCTTTAGGAGATAACGTCAATGATATGAGCAGTTTGATATCTAATTGCAGAAAAGTAAAGCTAAAATCAAATCACATCATTCATAGTCTGATAGCTCACCATGTAATCTAAGTTATGGCTTTAGAAAAGTAAAGCTAAAATCAAATCACATCATTCATAGTCTGATAGCTCGCCATGTAGTCTAAGCTATGGCTTTAGGAGATAACGTCAATGATATGAGCTGTTTGATATCTAATTGCAGAAAAGTAAAACTAACATCAAATCACATCATTCATAGTTCGATAGCTCGCCATGTAGTCTAAGCTATGGCTTTAGGAGATCACGTCAATGATATGAGCAGTTTGATATCTAAACTAACTAACAAAGCAAGTGAATAAGACTGAAATCAAAGCACAAATGGAATTTCAAAAAAAGAAGAAGCAAAGTCAGCAGAGAGGTTAATCCCATGTCACTAGTTATTGCAAAAATTGTATGAAAATGCCCAGGCCTACTCTATCCTGAAACACACACACTGATCAGTGTTAGCACCAATATACAAAGCTTGAAATATCATGTACAGGAATGAGATGTTAATACCATAACAAATGAAATATACATAGGTGGATAACTATGAAATATGTGCAATGGAAATAAGGAAACACTACATAAAAACTTTACAGCAATAAGGAAAACAAAACCTCAGCGTGCAAGCGCCCTCTGCATGACCTTGGTCAATAGGCTATTAGTCTAGAATTATGCTCATGCAGTCATATAGAAACAGAGTCTTTATATTTCAAAACTAGTTACAATAGCAAGACCAGTTCATGGCACAGTACAAAGACTAACAGCAAAATGATAGCAAAAACTAAAAACTAGTTCTATGCGTATGCAAACGCATTATTTATAGGGAAAATTTCATAACTATTTTCTTATGAAACTACTTCAGCAGGGGACACGTAAAAGGACAGCGTCCATGAGTTTAGCATAATGGTTGTCGAGATTATTCAATCTATCAAAAGTGGCTATTGGATTCACATCGTGGGGAAGTCTACAGGTGTCAACATGACCCCAGGGATCTAGGAACGGCCACGAATCCTTCACGTGTTTGAAAACAAAGTCCGGTTGTCGTAGGACTCCTTCGTTAGACCACCATTTGACCACCGTTGACCACAACTTTCCTTAATGAATCCGGCTAAACCAATAGGACCTTATCCATGTCCAGGACATTCTTAACTTGCCAACGTGCCTTGTTTTGCCTAATGACACCTACAACCTAGAGTTTAACAAAAACAACTGCGGAAAGTGGTTGCATTCCGCAGCTCATGACAAAAATCTAAGTCAAATAGCAAACACAAAAACATAGTTAGAAAACCATTTCAATGCTCTTTTAGAATCAATATGCAATGATTTTTGATAGCTTATGAGGTTCAGGTGAGGGGAAAAATCTAGGAAAGTGTGTAGGAGATTTGTAGTTTTAGGGCTCAATAGCCACATGTGATTTATAGGCTTTTTTGAATTCAAATTTGACCATTTCCCCCTCATTCGTCCCATTAATGCTAGATTGGCGGCAAATGATCCCAAATCTAGTTCTGACTTCGTGTCTTAATTACCCATCGCCCGCTCCTCATTGTCTTAAATTGGACATCTTATCATGAACAGTGACACCAATGGTCACTTCCCAACCTACCCGAGCGGCAACTCAGCCTCCTATGCGCGGGCGCGACCCCTGTGACATATTGATCATGCGCGCAACCTCCTTATCAAGCAGCTCCAATACAGACTCTTTTATAGTCCCACACCCTCTTTCAAATACTTGGAGCACTGAGATTGTGCTTCCTACGTATAGTCAGGTGGTCGCACCACTTGTGTGAGGCTTTAATTCACCTTCCAGCCTAGTCCGCAGGTACCCCTTAATTACCCTTTCGACAGTCATCGTCGCGCGTTCCTCCTTACGCGGTGTGCTCCCCTGGTTCCTCTGTTTGGTAACGTGCAGTTGCAGCCATGGTAGTAGAGCCACAAATTCTCGACGACAATATTCGAATGTAGTTGTATGGCTACCCATATCTTGTCCTTTCTTTCTATCGACGTGACATGCTTACGCGATTTCGGTTTCCAGTTTTTTTTTATTTCCGCATCCATTAACATGCTTTTCTTCCTCAACCGTACCCTATCTTCTTCAAGTTCATGAAGTTTAAGGTTCCCTCACCGAGTGGCTTCCTGTAACTGCATAATTCCTTCATCTTGGTCCTCGCTTATTGTCCTACCTGTGAGAGCTATTGCGCGAGGATTCCTTTCTTCCAAAATTATGGTCTCAACTCCGCTCTTCAGCTTCGAAATCATCTCCACGCTCAGGTTTTTTCACATGGCCCAATAGGCCCATAGAACTACTGGTACATGCAGGTCCTAATCAGTTCGTTTTGCCTAGTGAACCCTATTCAGGACTCCAAATACTTTGTTCCGGTTTTCGATCCTTCATTTGGGGTGTGCTTGTGTGGACTGCATAGCACACATTTGTACTCATCGACATAGGTGGGTACGCAAGCTGCTCCATCCTGGCTACCCAACTCTCATTCGAAGCTGGGGGCTTCCAAAATGTAGGTGCATCATACTTATACATCCGCACCAGTCCTCAAATTTTTCTTGATGTGTACCCCACCATCGTGTGGGTGTTGCATGCAGTGCCCATTTCAACGCACTAAACCACTGTTGTTCCGGTACTACGCTTTCAAATTTGCTCAAGAATTCATCCACCGCTATCAGTCCATCATATGTCGGTAGCTCTCATGCCTCTATTGTAACACAATGTAATGATCTAATCATCATGTTGCAATTTAGCGTCGTCACTTCGTGCAACCGATTCTACCAACACTCTACTTCTTCGTCTGAATCTGAAGTGCAGGAGCTTTCACGCTTCCACAAGATCCTCCCATCCGTAGTCAGATTCATGCAATCCTAGTCTCACGTAGTTATCTTGTAAATGCAATCAAGATCATTGTTGCTTTCATCGTCACGCACTGGTTCAGCGTATCACACTCCTTCAGCTGGGTCCAGTATACTATGTGTAATGCCTTTTTCTTGAAGATCATTTTGTGCTTCTTCAGATTGATGACTTCGTATATATTGGTGACCCAATCTATTCCTAACAACGCGGGATAGGGATTGTTATCATTGACAATCTCTATTACTTCAAAATTTGTCTACGTGCTCGCGCCTTCAATATCAACAGTTACCCCTTGCAACCTTCCCATGGGCAAAATCTTTTGTTGGTTCGCCATTCATAATTGAATAGCGGACCACTCTAACACGGGCCTACCCATATGTTCCCAAGTTTGCTTCGGTAATACATTCGCGTCTAAACCCAGATCTGGGATTACCTGATCCATTTCATATTCCCCAATCTGTGCAGTCAACCTCATCTCCCTTCCAGTGCGCAATGCATGCTTCCTCAATTTCCGGATTATGCACGGTTCTCCTGACCCTACACACCTCATGATCAGTTCTTGTAGTCCCTTAAATGCCTTATTGTCACACAATAGTTTCATAAATGTCTCCAGATAAGTAGTAATCATTAAAGGATCCATTCCTAGCTCTGGTTGATCCTTACTACCTGAAGTGGAGGCCTCTGCGAAGCTCTTCTTAGCTTCCATGAATGTCTCCTTTGTGTGTTCTAAGTCAAACTGAATTCTTTTGTTGGAGCCTTGCGAACCCACGTACTTTCCTCTAGCTGCTTCCCCTTATCATCTCTCGTGGTCACACCACTTCTGAGCATCATGTTTACATTCGGGTCCTCTTCACACAATTCATACCTCATCATTTGTATATTCTGAGTCGAGGGAGGCTGGAACACCCCTTTTTCGTGCATCTTTGTGATCAACGTAGGACAGTCTATTGTTTCAAGAACAAAACGGGCACAATACGTAGAGGATATCCTTGTCAGGTTGGTACAGTCGCGAGCATAGTGCCCTGGTCTTCTACAATTGTAACAAATTAACTGTCTACGGCCCCTTCCTGGTCCCATTCCTCCTCGTCCTCGACCTCGCCCCTGAAATCTAGCACACGCCATCCCCGCATTTGGTTTGAGGGCTTGTGTTTTGATCTACACTCTATAGGTTCGGGTCCAATCCATCATTAGCTCATAACTGCGGCAAGTGCGCTCATCATGGCCTACCGACCTACAGAAATTACAAAACAATTGTTAGGGTGTCTGTGTATATTTTTGTAGCAAATGACATTTGTCCATCGTGTGTTTCCCTCCTATTTGAAAAATCGTGCACCATAAAGCGGGTGCTATGCTCGGCCCTACCTACACCTTCAGTCTCAACGGCATTGGCCCTCCTCCTGCCAAGTAGTTCACGAACACTGGATAGTGATCCTTGTCATGACCCTAGCCTTTGCATTTTATGTACCATACTTCCTCGCGTGCCTCTAGCCACAGTGCCCTATCTTACTTCAAGCTTTGCATTTCCAAACATAGATTTTGTAGTTGCACGTGGATTTACTGAAATCCCAACCTAGGGTCCTATATTGGCGTCTCATGTAATCTCATCGCCATCTCCAACGCTTCGGCTTGGGTAGAAAGTTTCTGCTGTGATAACATCGTCCTCAAGTGTGGTGTCAAAGATGCTACAAACCATGCGCGATGTTGTGCATCTGTTAGCATCATATTAGCCTTGCGGATCGTACTCTTCAGCCTTTGATCCAGATCCCAGGGGGTCTTGCCTAGAATCATCACGATATCTTTAAACTCGATGATTGACTGTGTCTCTGCTTTTGGCATGCTAAATTCTCTATTCAACAAATTCTAGATCTCTGTTATCCCTCCGTTTGGGTGGTTGTTAGAGTGCTTGATGTACCACGTTAATGCGCAATCCTGCAACGCGCTCACCAATGTATCCTTCTTAATATTTTCGTTTGTGACACCTTGTGCTTCCTATACTACTCTTACCACGAACCAGAATTGGTCCAGATCCTCATTCCCTACTCCTCTGAATACTAGTAGTTTGATCGTACTCGCCATACTGAACCGTGGAGGTGGTGGAGGTGGAGTGTGTGGAGATGGAGGTGAAGGGGTTGACATGGGTGGCGGTGTGGGTGGTAACCATGGAACCCGCTGCCTTATCAAACTGATCGGGCTTCTCGAATAAACTTTCGCGAGCTCATCCTCACTCTCCCACGAGGGTGAAATTAAGGGACTGTTTTCTAATTCTTCACTACTTCTGCTTTTGTAGATTCTTCCGCTTCGCGTAGTCCCAAATATTAATTTATTTGCATAACCTGCTTTCCACGTAACAACATCTTAATCCAAGTATTCATAGATTTAACATACTTACCCCGTGGTCCTTTGAGAAAACGCCGCTCTGCCTTGCTGTAACTAATGGCTATGTCCACCGCGAACTTAATGATAAATCCTCCTATTATTCAGTCGAGCCAATGATCCACAGCTCGTACTATCTCATCCTTTGAGGCTTCTAGTCTATGCACTAGCTCTGAAGTCCACACTATTGGTTGGTTAGGCCTACACCTTCCCTGACTGTCGACTAACCTTGCAATGCACTCATACCACTTAGACAAAAAGGATGCAAAGAAAATCTCATGGATTTATGTATACACATAGTGATCCAGCCACCTTTTCTGAGATACTTGCAGAGTTCTGTTTTCCTATGTCGCGAACTCGTGAATATTCTTATCCAACCACTCTTCATTTTCACTCTTTGTTGGCTTCTAGTGACATGACATTAGACATCCCTTATGCAGATCTCGGTCCCGACAACTGAACCATTTGTTGGCTTAGTGGGGCCTGACCCAGGTTTAGAAGTGATTTAGCCAAGCAAATCCCGGTACTACTAGCCCTTTCGACAACAATTCGCGAAGTGCTAACTGAGATCTCACCTGAAGTAGTATGTGAGTGTGCTAAAACCAAGTTTCTGCACCTTAGGGATGTCTAGATGAAGTTTCTGGATGTTTGCGGTCTGAACCTGCACACTTGCGCTACTCCGTGCAGCTGTCTATCCTTCGCGACTTGTGTCACTACCTTCACGCACCTCTGTAAGGGCACAAAAAAAGTACTACCCTGATCTCTATTCTTATTGCGTTATTATATTAGTGCTTAACTTAACTTGTGAGGGCCCAATATTCTTATTACTTCATTTAACATGCGTGTAATCATGAACAGTATAAATGCATAAAGATAAACAAAAACACAGATGCATAAT
Source organism: Pinus taeda (assembly GCA_000404065.3). Lineage (NCBI taxonomy): Eukaryota > Viridiplantae > Streptophyta > Pinopsida > Pinales > Pinaceae > Pinus > Pinus taeda. The sequence continues at coordinate 155,350 of APFE030549266.1, read as the reverse complement.
ATTCTAAATTAAACTTATCTTTATTAGTATTCCTTTTCAAGTACAATACCACTTATAGACCCGACTGTGCCCTACGCACTCAGCTGTAAGGGTCCACGCACTCAGCTGCAGAATCTACTAGGCCTCTGTGCACTCAGCTGCAGAGCCTCTTCCTACCACTACAACCCAATACACTTTGGTTGTCACTCTATGCTCTAACCATGCCTTCGCATCTATCTATTACTTGCTTTCCCACTACCCATCTTTACACTTAGAGCCTCACTCTATTTATACAATCTCATGGTCCGCGAACCATGGGTGGGCTGACACAACTTTACATTATTTTACAATTCTTAGGGTGGACAACCCTATGACTCATCCTAGAATTTCGCGCTCCCGCCCATACTTCGTAGAGTCTTACAATACAATTGACCAAAACTCGAGCTTTAAGCCCCAAAACCTGCTGCTGGAGATCCCATGCCTAACAATACGCTTCACTTGTCCTCAAGCTATGTGATGAAGGAAAGCCTTTCCTTTGCTAAATATCACATCATAGCCACGATCCTCCAACATGGCAATTGAAACCAAATTCTTCTTCAAATCCGAAACATACATGACATCTTTTAATGTGAGGTGAGAACCAGACTCTCTCTGAAAGGTAACAGTACCAATGTCGATCACGCTACACCTCCCATCATCTCCGATTTTGATGTGCATTTGGAGGTCCTTCTCCTCAAAGTCGCTGAAGAAGAATGAAGCTCCATTATCTAGATACCACACACTACCCATCACCGATGTCACCATGCAAGTGATGAGGGTAAAATACAGCTCGAATTGTGAAGCAAGAGCTTCATATGTCGCTCCTCTTGTTAGCCTTCTTGTGCAGACACTTTGTGGTTGTAACACCCTCGTTTTAGATTTACCCAAGTTAATCAGTCCGCTTGGGTAAAAATGTGACGAGAGGATACTACAATTCGATTCAACCTCCTAGGTCACCTTAAGGAAGTGGAACTGACACAACATAACCAATCTGACCTTCTGCACATACCACAAAACCTATAGGAACCAACAAACCTTTCCAGGTGATCAACCCCTGCAACAAATTGACACTTCACTGCCCTAAAGCCTTAGTCTCTCCCATGACATTATCATGCATGTGAGGGGGGCCCTCCCGGCGCTCTCAGAACATGGAGATGCAATTGAATGGGGTCTTTTTCAGTTAGTTTTGAGCCTCCGACCCTAGATTTTGTGCCACCTTTTCAAGGCCAAGACTCAAGCCACTACCCAGAACTCCATGAAACTTTCAAGAATGAAAAGTAACATCAAAATAATGATACAAATTCAAATACTTGAACAAAGAATTGAATGGACCCCTACTGGCCATGATAATCATTTTGTCAAACATGTCACAAATATGCATTCTACATGTCATAACAACATATATGAGCATAGGGGTCTCATACTTATCTAAGAATCACTGAGAAGCATTGATGCCTTATCACATTAGTTGCATTATCATCTATTAGATCATATATTCATTGTACATTCATTTACAAATCAAAACATGATGAGAGCCATACATCATCATTGTTATAAAACATGCTCATAACCAACATATAACCAATATAAATATCAACGATACATCGACCATAAATGTCTCATATGAACTAGTACATTTTCTCATAAAATACCAAGGAAAAATAATTATTATTAATGAATGCAAAAGCCAACCAAGTATGGGACTACCATGTTTCACCCGACCGTAGATTGGCTTAGCCAAGTCTCTCTTCAGCCAATCACCCCCGTGCCATATTCCAAGCATGAATGTGAGATTTATTGCCCAAATCAACTAGGGCTTCCTGAAGCTACACCACTTCACCCTCAACAATAGAACCAATATTTATGACAATCCCTATTGGATCACTAGGTCATAAACAATAAACATATAATACTAGGGCTTTATCACAATCCTCACCAGATCTCTAGGTCAAAAACAAGCATGGATGCCACCGGATGTATCCGTCTACATCGTGAGGGATTTGTCCATCCCAACCTCTCATCTTTACCATGTATCCTGTCATTACCAATCAAGGTATTCCTAGGCCTACGACGTCTCCACCCTCTGAGCTTTACTATGTATCCCATCCCGGGATTCCTGGGCCCAATTAAGGGTACTCACCATTGAGCTTTACTGTGTATCCTACTATTACTGGTCAAGGGATTCCTAGTGTTATAGACATTTTTGGGCACTGCACCCCAATGATAAATGTCCATAAACTAAGGGCTCCTAAGTCCCTAAAAGTTTTGCTTCACTACCTAAAGGAACAAGGTCAGCTGATTACATCATCTCCCAGAAGTTCTCCAATAAAAACTGCTCAGAAATGGTCAAAACTGGACCATATTGAATGCCCAGTGCAGAGGGTGCGATGCATCTCACCTAATACACACGGGAGGTGTGATGCATACTAAAAATTCCTTCGACAAGGTGCTATGGACGAGAATAGAAAAGTGGCAAAGACAGTTTGCTAAGTGGATGATCAAGGAATCTTCTAGAAACTTCTCATATGACACTTGCCTCTCAGAATTCGCTCAAGGATGAGTAAGAGATCAATGAAATCTCCAAGTGGAACCAAGAACTATCAGAGAGAAGAAACTAATCAAAAAACCTAGAGCTGACTCACACCTTTGCAAATATCTATATATGGACCTCTCATCCCAAAGATATAGAGGTTGGAGGCTGGAATCTTGTATCTTGTAGAGAAGTGCTGTTGGTTTTCTGGTGTAACTTCATAGTGTTGGGTGATCTAAGCTTTACTTGAGGTGAAGAAGGGATTTTTTGGTGGAGTATGATGCTGGGTCAAAACATATGGTTGTAATCCTTCTGCTTTTCTTGATATTAATAAAGCTATTCAAGTTTTCCTCCATATTCGTGTATGTTTGATTATATATGCATTTGTATGGTTAACACATATTTTCTCCTGTGTTATTTATGAATATAGATCTCTATTCTTCGATAGTAGTATGCTGCTTTGATTCCACAGGTACTCTTTGAAGTTGGGCAAACGAAGAAGAAGCGGCAAAGACTTATCAGGAAGAAGAGGAATCAAGCAAGGGAACCAAGCGCAAGACTAAGGTTGGTCTCCTTTGTTCCACTCTTATCTATTTTCATAAAGGAAAGCGAAAGTAGACTTTACTTGTTTGTTTCTAAGATAGCTACCAGTCTTAGTGGGAATAGCAGCTCCGAGTGGACACTATTCCCGGTAACACTTGGTGACCTCATTAAAAGATTAAAGGAAGACGTCATCCAGGAGAAGTCTCATCATACATTAGTCAAAAGGAAACATCTGTTGGATAAAGATATGCGAGATCCTCAATATTCTTTGATGGAATCCTCATTGGAGTGTTCACCAATCTAGAAAGGAAGCAAGCATTTCATTAGGAATTCCAACTTGTGGAATTAATGGGATAATGCTATGATGACATAAGAGATAAAACAAAATCAAGGGGTTGAAGATAGTTTCAATCAAGGAAGTTACTAAAAGAAGCCTAAGATGACCTAAAGGTAAATGAGGTATGTCTACTTATATTTGATTTTATAAAGTCATGTTGTATGGTTGTAGGTAACATGGATCACTACTCAATCTTGAGAAGTGTGATCAAAGCAAAGGAATCTCTTCCTATGAAAGGCTGATGGAAGGCATGAGTTACACTAGATGAAATCAACATAATAGGTCCTTATATGAAGTATGAGATGGCTAACTAAAATTGAGGAAATCTGATTAGAAGCACCTGGGAATGAAATGTGTGAAGAAATAAAGGAAGAGATCATGAGATATGCAACCATGGTAAAGGCTATCACCATCTGAAAGACCAAGAAGATTTGACTAGGAAATTTCCCAAAAAGATATGAAGACTCTAATGGAAGTCTAAAAAAGATGGAGACCCTTGATAATGGATATATTTGGGAGATATCTCAACATGTATGCAAGATGTTGATGTACACTGGAATACATCATGATGAAAGACCATCACAAAGGTAATTCTGAGTTATGTGTTCATTTATTTATTTTTGAAAAAATAATTGGATGGGCTTATGCAGGACTGCCGAAGGAAGAACTGTGGATGTCTTCCCCAAGGACCATGTAGAAGGATGTAAGATCCTTCCAAAATAAATGAAGAAGGCAACATGATATAAAGAAAAGCTAGATGAAGTCTATTGGATCACTTTCTGATGAAAGGGAAAAATGACATGATTGACCCATGGATGAAAGTGATGGATGGTATGTGCCCTATGAATAAGATACGAAAGATGAAGACTCCTTGACAAAGAAATTCATGACATCAAAGGAAGGATCTCTTCAAGCAGCTGGTTGAGGAGCTGTTGTAGGTCCCTAATTAAGAGGGAGCCTGAAATTCCTAAGCCAAGAGGGAGCTTAGGTACATTCCTTCTGTAGGAATGAGTACATTCCATTATTGGAATTTATATGTCCTCCTAATCCGAATTGGATCATTGTATTTTTTTCATCCATCTCGATGCATTTGGAGTGGAAAAAGTTGAGGAATCAGGTCACGAGACCATTTTTATTGACAGGACCTAGTTTGGTGAAACGGGGTCTGAAACCTTCCGAGATAATTTTGAGGCATCAAATGACATTTTTTGGGGTAAATATTTGTCTCCTGAGAAAAACACCTTTTCATGCTATTCTACACACAAATAACTTTCCAGCAGCGCAATAATCTCATCAATCGAAGTCCTTATGCAAAAGTTATGCCACTGAGAAGTTTACCTTCCTTTTTTCACACCTGTAGTTTGGGAGGATGCCGCATTAGCCCCCATTATTCATGGAATATGGGATATCCACGTGTTTTTGATGTAAAATACTCTATAAGATTCTAGTTCATAACTCTAGTTAAGCATTGATGTAGTCAAACTTAACCACTAGTAGGCTATCGGTTTATATTATAACCAGGCCACTAGGAGGAAGAGACATTCCATTTCTTTCGAGAGCATTTTTTTTCCGTAATTGAGAAAATATAGGTAGGAGAGAGGTAGATCACATAGAGAGGATCTGTGCACTGTAACAACCCATGGACCATATACATTACTTCTTTGTATCTACAACCATATTTCCAGATAGAGAAAAAGAGCGAAGCAACCTCATCTTCCAACTGGGTTTTCTCCTGAAAGGGTCTCCCAGAGAGCATATATTGTGTATTATGTGTGTGTGTGCTTATTTTTTCTTTATCTACTTTTCTTCTTGATTTACTTTTACATGCATGCACTAATTACAGTTAATTTTACAAATCTAGAAATAAATAAAACTGTAATAGTGTAGAATCTCAAATTTTTAATATAATATTATTAGATCTGTTGTGATGAACTGTCTAGTGGAATATCTATGACAGTTTATGGATCACCTCCCTACTTAAGAGGGAGATATAGACTCATCATTCTCACCTTCACTTGGGAAGACAAAATAAAGGATTGGGTAATCATCTAGAATCTAATGCTCTTTGAGGATGAGGAAGGGCATCCAAGATAAGAGTAGTTGTAGTGGACTGATATTCTTTGAGGACAAGCTAACGAAGAAAATAATAGTCCAAAGAAGGTCATACTCTATGAACACTCGGGTGGAGTAGGTACCTTGAGAGACAATGATTATGGTGTCTATAAATCATTAGTCTTTGATATGTGCATAGAGTTGTTAGTCAAGGCCGTGCTATGTGACAATGTTGGTTGATATGATGCTAGACAACTAGGCTACCAATCTTAATCTTCTTATGATAAATTCTTCAGATTGAGAATGGCCAAGTACCATTATGAATACCTCCCTAATTAAGAGGGAGTGTTGTAAATATAACTAGGTTCAGTCTTCATAATGATATGTAATTATGATCTTTGTAAATACTGAAAAGAAGTAAATAAAATTAGTTTTGTAATGCCTTGCTTCATGGGTTTCATGAGAAAGACGTTTATTTTAGATGGCTCCCATTGAGAGCCTTAGGGTTTGTCAAAGAGACAATGAAATGTATAATATGTAAAATGTATCCTAGTAAAATAGCCTTTCAAAGACAAGCACAGTTCTCCTCTTCCTATGTCGACATCAAGATAAATGAAGGAACTCATTTCGGCTCACATTATGGAGACACATTGGTTCATAAACTCAAGTTAGATTATATATTCAGACAAACCACTATATATAGCAACCTCAGCCTATTCCATAGTCAGAATTTGGATATATTCTCTCTGAGTTTTTTGGCGATAAACACAGAACTTCGCATGGACAATATAATTCACATATATTTGTGATTTTGGATGGGTAATAGAAGAATCAAGTTTGGACGCATATATTCCTATTTTAGATGGGCAGTAAGGATTTCCATAGAGAAGTTAGTTCGAATGTCTCTCTATTTCGAATGGGCGGTAATATATGAAATGACAATTTGGGTTGAAAAAGTGTTGAGGGGAAATCAGATCCCTCTAAAGCTCGGATCACAGTGGCACTAATCAGAGTTAAGAAGTTTGGATCTATGAAGTGGATATATTCATAGTGGATATGACACAATATAGATGTTACCTTTTAGTACCTTTGTCTCGATGCTACATCAAATGTAGTAAGGCATGATTAATGGAATAATAGTTCATTGTTGGTAATTCTGTTATGATAAGGCATTATCTATGTGATAAGGGCTTGTAAAGGAAACAATGTTATCAAAGGAAATGATGAAGATCTCAGTGGAAGAGGATTCAAGAAGAGGATTGACAAGAGAACATGTGCCTTTCTCTTGGAGTGGCTAATACATCAAGGTTCTTGGTCTTGGTATTCGTTAATTGGAATCTCTATAAGAAGAATTTGTGTGGGTTTTCCTCTCAAAGAGTGAGAGGTTTTGGCCCTGGCTCATAGCCTACATTTTGTGTCTCTTGTCTAATTATGTTTATGTATTGGTATTTTTTTTTATGAAGAAAAAAACTAATAACTTAAGCAAAGAGAAGATCCTAATCTAATGAAGTAAAAATACTCACAAACAGTTACTAATGGAAGAGAAATCACCTAACTAATAATGCCCTAGATTTCTCAACAGAAAAGGCTTTGTAAATATATCTACAACTTGTTCCTCTGAGGGAATATACTCTAGTTTTACCTTTTTTTCATGTACATGTTCTCTTAGAAAGTGATATTTGATTGGAATATGGTTTTTTTTTAGTACTTGACAAGATTTTTAGAAATATTTATGTAACTAGTATTATCACACAAACTAGGTATAGGTTGAGGACAAGCGATTTGAATATCTTGTAATTTTTGCATCATCCATAGAACTCGAGTACAACAAGATGAAATAACAACATATTCTGCCTCAGCAGTAGATAAAATAATGGAGCTTTGGTTTTTTTTGAACCATGATACCAAGTGGGGTCACAAATAGAACGCTCCTCCAATAGTACTTTTTTGATCATCAACATTACTTGCTCAATCTGCATTTGTGTAAGCATGAAGAGAAAAATATGCATTTTTTTAATACCATGGACAATAATATTGATTTCCTTGTAGGTACTTGAATATCCTCTTGACTGCATGGAGATGAGTTTCTTTAGGATTTGCTTGAAACCGTCCAATAATGCCAACTACATGCATGATGTCTCATCTTGTGCCTTTAAGGTAGAGCAAGCTATCAATCGTAGATCAGTATTATGGTTTAGTTACTAAAGGAGAATCATCATGTGAACTGAGGTTACAACCTATTACCATTGGTGTGCATACAATTTTGCAGTCTTCCATTCCACACTTCTTTAAAATTTTCTTGTGGTACTTAGTCTGTGAGAAAAAGATTGCATTCTTTGCTTGATGAACTTGAAGACCAAGAAAGTATCTTAGTTCACCAAGTAATGACATTTCAAATTCTTTCTGCATGACTGATGCAAAACTTTGACTCATAGAATCTTCATTTCTTCCAAATATGATGTTATCTACATAAACAACAACTATTAAAAGTTTACCATCATCCATATTTATATATAGATTTCTATCTGCAGATCACTTAGTGAAACCTTGTTGTTGAAGATATTTGTCAAGGTGATAATACCATGCACAAGGAGCTTGTTTTAGCCCATATAATGCCTTCTTGAGTTTGCAAAAAAGGTTTTTATCATTTCCTAGAAAGAACCCTTCAGGTTGCTCAATATAAACTTCTTCTTCTAGGTCCCCATTCAAAAATGCAGACTTAATATCCATTTGTTATACTTTAAAGTTATGAAATCTTGAAAATGCAATAAACATTCTTATGACTTCAAGCCTGGCTACAGGTGAAAATGTTTCTGCAAATTCTACTCCTTCTTTTTGGGCATAGACTTTGAATACAAGTATTACTTTGTTTCTAGTTACTTCTCCATTTTCATTTAGTTTGTTTTTGAATACCCATTTTGTCCCAATAACATTTTTATCATGAGGTCTTGATACTAATTCCCATGCATGGTTCTTTTCTATTTGGTCAAGTTCTTCATCCATAGCCTTAACATAACATTCATCTTTTCTAGCTTGATTTATATTTTGTGGTTCAATTGTGGATAATAAGGATAGATAACTAGAAGTTCCAATAAGATTTCTTCTAGTTTGTATTCCATCTTCCTTGTCGCCTAGAATTTGAGACTCTTGATGATTTTTCTGAACTTACATTGACGAAGTCTTTTTTTATGCTTTTGTACTCTCAATTCCTTCTTCTGATGCTTCATTGGTTTCATCTCCAACATCCTTTTGGCTTGTTGTAGGAGTATATTCGTCATCTTTTGGTGCTTCCTTTTTGGTACCTATGGATGCTTCATCAATCGCAACATCAATGCATTCAACAATATCTTGAAGTATTTTATTGTAGCATTTATATCCTTTGCTTCTAAAGGAGTATCCAAGGAGAATTCCTTCATCAGCTCTAGACTCAAACTTTTCAAGTTTATCATCATTATTCTTTATGTAACATTTTCTTCCAAAGACTCTAAAATGTTTGACAATTGGAGGTTTACCAAACCGTAGTTCACAAGGAGTTTTGTCTCTGTTTACCTGAATATGAGCTTTGTTGAGGATATTTATTGTTGTATGTGCTACTTTCCCCTAGAAGGTATGAGGTGTTCCAAACTCATCAACCATGGCACATGCCATTTGTTGGATTGTTTTGTTCATTCTTTTTGACACTCTATTTTGTTGAGGAGTTTTAACTCTAGAAAACTGCCTCGATGCCATGTTGTTCACAAAATTCAGAAAACTCATCTAATATAATTGTCCTCCTCTATCAGATCTATTAAATTTTATTTTCAAATATAACTCATTTTCTAGTAGAGATTTGAAGACTTTAAATTTATCAAATGCTTCATATTTATGTTTTAATAAGCCAATCCAACACATACAAGTAAAATAATCAATGAATAATATGAAGTATTGTTCCCACCAAGGAGACTTTTTTCTCATAGGACCACACAAATTAGTATGAATAAGTTCAAGTGGCTTACTTTATGTACCTTCTTTGGCATTAGAGTGCACCCGGTTTGCTAACCGAATTGACATGATTTGAATATGATGCTTTCTGGTAGAGAGATGTTAGGCAAGTCGCGATTTGCTCCGATTCTGCTTGACATATATAGTTGACTGAAGCTTAGGTGTCCCAATATTCTATGCCAAAGCAAACTTTCTTCTTATTTTCTCAAGTAACAATGTTCTAAAGCACCTTCCAGGACATAGACATTACCTAGAGTTCTCGTTCCCTTTATTATGATGTTACATGTATCGAGATTTCATACCACACAATTATTTGATCTGAAAACCACCTCATTCCCTTGATCACACATCTAACTAACACTCAATAAGTTATGTTTTAATCCATCAAAAAACAAAACATTTCCATCTTTAACTTTTCTTTCAGCAAAACAATTCCTTTTCTTTTGATAGAAAAAGGTGAATTATTTCCAAATGTTACATTATTCTCTTTCTTTATTTCATTAAAGGACATAAACTTATATTTATCACCTATCATATGTTTTGAACATCCACTATCAATGTACCAAAATTTTTATTGATCTCCTGCATATAAATCTAAACTACAATTCTCATATTTTATGGTTTTCTTTTTCCATACATTAGATGTTGTTGTTTTTTCTTCATTCTAAAGAGTATATCATATTTCGCTTCTGCATTTAGTTTCTCTATGCCCAAATTTATTGAAAAATGAACATTAAGATTCATCTTGAAGAGGTGATAAGGTATTGTAAGAGTATTTCTTTAGCCCAGTCTCATTCTTTTGTTTTCTAGATTCTCTAGTCATGATAGTTTTATAAGAAACACACTGAGCAGCGTTATAACCAAAATTATGTCAAGTGAAGCATTGATCATTGAAGTAAAAGTTCATGGAAGTGTAGTACCTTCTTGTGTTGCTTTCCCTTTGATTGTGATAAGGGTGATTCATCTGATAAACATTTGATCCCTTATTCCTTTCCTGAGAGGTAGAATTTGTTGACTGCTTCCTTTTACTACATTGAGATAGCTTCCTGTACCTATTTCAAAATATTTCACAGTTGTTTATGATTCTCCATTGTATCTGAGATCTATTTTTATAAGAGGAGAGAATTTTACTTTGATTATTTATTCTAAGGTCTCAGATCCTTTAGAAAATATAAGATTTAGACTTTTCTTTCTCGAGTTCCTTCCTTAGACTTACAACTTCTAGTTCTAACTTTTCATTACGCCTCTCCTTTTTCAGGATTTGTTTCTTCAAAGCATCTTATTCTAATTTAGCTTCTTCTAAATGAATTTTAAGCAAAGTTATTTCTTCTATGAGATTATCCTTTTCTTCTAAGGCATCCATAAAGACATCATCAGATTCATCAATACATTTATCTTCAAATGCCATAAGTAATTGATATTCTTGATTGGACTCACCTTCTTCGCCATTTGAAAGACCATCACTAACTTCATGTGTGTAGAAGATTCTATTTTTTTCGAACCTTTCTCTAAATTTATTTATTTATCTTATCTTATTTTATTTTATTTTATTTTATTTTTTATTTCTTTTATTTTTTATTTTTATTTTAATTTTATTTTTATTTTATTTTTTATTTTATTTTTATTTATTTATTTATTTATTTTATTTATTTTTATTTATTAATATTTTTTTCTTTCTTTTTTTCTGAATTTTCCCCTTCTCATTGTTTTGTTTATAAGGGCATTTAGCAACATAGTGACCAACTCTTCCACAAGAAAAACATTTTAAAGGAATCTTACCTCTGAATCTTTCGGTGCCTACTTGGATTTTCTTTACGAATTTTGCCTCTTCTTCATCTGTTACATACCCTGATTCCTTGAGATCCTCCTTTTCCTTTCCTTTGGAAGTGGCTTTGAATGAAACTTCTCTGAGAGGGGCCCCATTTTCTCATTTCATAGGCTGTTAAAATCCCATGAAGTTTTTCAATAGTAAGGCTCTTCAAATACTGCATTTCTTCAATGGCGGAGACTTTCAAATCAAATTTTGGGGTTAAGATCTTAAGATGTCTCAACCAGTAATGATTCTTTTATTTTGTCACCAAGATTTCTCATTGAATTAACAATCTCATCTACCCTAAGAAACAAACTTGTAGTACTTTCATCATTATGCATCATATTGAATTATAAGAGTTTGAAGTTTGACACTTTCTACCTTGGTTTCACCTTCATAACTTTGGATGATCTTGTCCCATATAGCCTTTGTAGTATTCAACTAAATGACTTTGAAAAATTCTAATTTTTCTAAGCATCCTAATAGAGCATTGACATCCTTTGCATTGGTCTCATACTCTTTCTTTTCTACTTCATCTATGGGAATGGAGGATGGATATTGATAGCCACCTCCAACGATTCCCCAAACATCCGCTCCAAGTGATTGTGTGTAAGCTCTTATTTTGACTTTCTAGAAAACCATATTGTATCCATTAAACAATGGTGGCCTGATAGATGTTGCTCCGTCTTGGTTTCTCATCTTGATGAATCTAGCTTCAAGCGATCAAGATTATTCTAAATGACCTACTCTGATACTAATTGTTAGGGAAAATACTGAGAGGGGGGTGAATGAATATTTTTAAACTACTTAAACTTTTCTTTTCTTATTCATATTTTTGTACATGGTTGTTATGAAGTAAACCTGCATATGTACGTGACTGTGATGAAGACAAGTAGTGTATATCCAGTTCACTAAATTTTTCAGTTAATTCATCTTCTATTTAACTTGAACCAATATATCACTACTTTATTAAACATTAATTAAATAGTAACCATGTGCAATAAGAACGCCATAATAAATTATCACACATAAGAAACACATGAACACCAGGATTTTTAGGTGGAAACCAAATGTGGGAAAAAACACCGATGTTGTCGTCTTTGTATTCTTATTTTATTATAAAGATAAATTTCTTACAGAATTGTAATGGGGTAGACAAATACCAATACACGGGCAACCACCTACAAAAGGCTACAACCTTCTCTCGTTTTACGGCTTCTTTTGGAAGGGAGATATAATTCCCTTATCCTCTATTCTTTGTGGATCACTTTTCAAAATGTTCCAAACTAGATCCATTCCAAATATCATATAACAATAATGAAACCAATATTGTGCCAAATCACTTAATCACTAAACCAACTGTATCACCAAATTAAACATAGAGATAGCTTGTTCAAACAATCAAATCAACTTATATCACTCTATACCCATTCATTAGAATACCATACCACATAGTGTTCATCATTAAAACCAAATTCTGTCACTGGAAACTCTATTTAAACACATGCCAGAATATATATGCTATTCTTACTCATACCTACGTATGTACGCATTTCCCTTGAAGCATACTCGCGTACAGATCTCAAAATATTGATGGTTGAATTTGTATCGCTGCACCATTGAATCAATCACGCAAGAAGATACTAAAACCAACATAAATCACTGAACCAAATACAAATTATCATCTAGCAGCATCATCACAAGTTAATATTTTACTTCATAATTAATTCAATCCAAACAATATTGTCAAATACAGATAATTATAAGAGACTTCATTGACAAACAATAATAAACATAACATAATAGATAAACTATTATCATCAACTCATACTGAAAAATCCTAGAAGATATACATGACTCTTATAAATCACTTCCACGTATGTACGAACCTTTTATACTTGACATCTGTGTACAAATACGTCTATTATGAAGAATGTATAAGTGACTATCTAGAATCATATCTGCATATGTACACGATTTTTCTGAACCACAACTACATAAAAATCTATAATTACTGAGTCAAGCCTCCATTGCACATCGAAACACCTGTCAAAGCAAAATCTCCGCACACACCATAACATATACACATCATAAAATCATCATCATAGATCTATCAAACCATAACCAGATTATTCAATATATTGTCATTTCAGATCTAATAGATCTAATCTATCATCATACTCCTTGGTGCACACTTATTTCATATCAAACCAATCATCAAAAACCCAATACATGCACACCTATCACTTTGATCTCCATCTCCTTATATAACTTAGGCCTTAGCCAATACCTGAGGCCAATTCCATAGTTATATTGATGGTATTCTTTGACTGGATCAAATATCTATTGCCGTGCTCATTACTATGGGCCAATGCCATGGTAAATACCATTGGTATTAAGAATACTATGGTGCAGAAACTATCCGCAACTTTTCTTCACCATACCCGCGTGTGTACATGACCATTATTCACAAGACTCGCATATACTTCTTAAAACACCATCTTTATCATTCCTCTGTCTCTGAACTGATATTCTTTTGTCCAATCTCTCTATCCCATATGTACTGACCTGAATACTTATCCTCCTATTATCATGTTTACATATTTATTAAGTAGGTTTCCATCAAGGACAACACATTTTTCATAATGCTAACAGGGCCACGTAATAAATGTCACTGGCGACACTTCCAGCAGCCAAAAGACCAACCAAGGTATGGAGAGGGTTATAATGGCCAAATGTGTAAGGGCGACATCCCTAAAGAGATGGTGGTGCTTCCATTATCCTAACCAAGATCACCTCAGGTCTAAGTGCTCCTACACCTCATCTTATAGGGAAATATTCCATAAGGTTTGACCACTAAGTTATCTGTGTCTAGTGGGAATATATGAATCTTATCTTTTGGTTGTTAGTTTGGACCCAAAACCTCTACCATGCGTTAGGAGAAAACATGAAGGTCCATGATAATCCGCAACCTAGGCCGTACCCCCTTCACAAGTTTCTCTCCATGTACTAGATTTGTTACTAGATGATGTAGGATTTTAAGTTCCCTAAAAGAAAAATTTCTATGTTTCAATATGAAAAACAACCATGACATCTTATGTGTTTCCTATCACCATGGTCCTAGATTAAACTATAAACTATCTTGTGGTCCCTATGGGGAATTTAGTGTTTTCAGGTTAAGATTGTTTTTAGAAAGGATTTGCTTCACTTAGGGTGTTCAATAAAATATAAGCTCAAATAAATTAGGTACAAAGATTCCAAAAAGAGGACACTCTTTATACAAAGCTTAAGTGAGCTTAGTGTGTGGGGTGAATGTGTGTGCAAGTGAAATTGTGAGCATACGAAGTGTGAATTTATGTGGATATGAGATGATCCTTTACAATTCCCTTAATTAAACTATGTGATGTTTGTTCCTTATAAGAAAAGAAATGATGTGTGGATGATGGGCCACTTACTTCTTTCCTAATTATACTATGTAAGCATATGTTTGTGTGCAAAATTTCAAAGTAAAAGATAAAAAATTACTCTACTTGTAATTGTTAGTGAAAAAACATTTTTAGTAGTGATGATGTGTGCAAGGTGAATCTAGTGCACATACAAAGTGTTTGAATTGCAATTATGTGGATATGTGGTTCATGATCCTTTAATACAATTCCCTTAATTACACTATGTGATTTTTTTTCCTTGCAAGAAAAGAAATGATGTGTGGATAATGGAGCACGCACTTCTTTCCTAATTATGCTATGTGAGCATATGTTTGAGTGAAAATTTTCAATGTAAAATATAAGCCTCAATTAGTCAACTTGTAATGGTTAGTAAATAAAATTGGTTAGTAGTGATGGTGTGTGCAAGGTAAATCTAGTGCACATACAAAGTGTTTGAATTGCAGGTATGTGTGAAATATGTACTATATAGTTATAATGTGTAGTTAAATATGTTTCTATAAATGGTTGATAAAATATAATATTGTCAATTTTTTTTTAATAATTTGGCAGGTCATAATAATATTGTCTCCATTTATTAAGTGAAGCATTTGACCTTTTTCAAAATTATTTATTCTTAGCAACAATTTTTTGTTTCTTCAAGAGACTATATAAATCCTAAACTAAAAGTGATTTTTACAAAAAAATCTATATCTATGAATTCATACAATTTTAATCAACTATAAGATAAATTGTGACTGAAAAACCATACAATACATAACTACACACCATGATACAATAAGGAACCTATTCAATCAATTTTAAAGTATGTTAATATTTGAAAGTTTACTATACAAAATCAAATTAGTTGGAAAAATATTTCTTCATTAGAAGTACCATATCATTTAACGTTTTAAAGTGTGTAACTTAAATTACCATAAAAGAATAGTAAGAAGAACTTTCTTAAAGGAAGAACTTATCATAACTATAGAGAATTTCAAAATTCCAAATAAAAAGTGAAAGAAATGTGGTATGAGAAGGACACTGAAATTGTTGATAAGGAAACAAAAAGAAATCAAGAGATAGAGGCTTTACTAGATTTAGAGAACAAGGAAGATGCTTCAAGGTATTATCAAGAATGAATGTACATTGTTATCATTTGTGGTGAAGAGGGGCACAAATGATTTGAGCATTTTTTTGGGAGAATATACATGAAAATTTTAGCACAACAAGAAAGTAGGGCACAAGGAGGGGTAAGAGGATTTTAAAAACTATATGTTTCTACAAGGAAGGCCTTTTTTATGCATGTGCAAAGATGGATATCCAAAGTCTTTTATGTTTTCAATTATTTTCATCAAATCTTGACAAAGTTTAAAATAAAGAACTCCTCTTTTTTACTTTTGAACCATATTTTGCAATATGTTTCATGATTACATATTGAAAAACAACTAGATGAGTTTAATCTACATTAGATTGCCACAATCTAAGAAGATTAACATTGTTAACATTTCTAGCATATCATCAATACATGCATGCTAATTTATTTCTTTTGCATTTATTATTTATGAATTTAATATTGATTAATCACATGAGTATTCCATGGATTATTATAGTTATATGCAATAATACACTCCTTTTTGTGCAAGCATGAATCTATGCTACACTTTGTATGTATTTAAAAAACTTGTTCTTTTTAAAAAATTCTCATAACCTTCACGTGCGAATTGAAAGAAAAAACTTGTGAGGTTTTCAAAGGTAGGGATCATCATTTAGGATTCAAAGAACCATCAAATGTTATATATGATTATGAATGTTACAAAAGTTTAATATTTTTCAATATGTGTTTAATAAAGAATGTCTTCTCAGTTCATGCACATTGGAAGTAGCGATATTCTTGCTCCTTCTAGATCTTGACACATTTTCTCTCTTTTAACTCCTACTTGAGATATGAAGCATTAATCAAACTAATGTTTATATGTTTTGGAGCACCTATGCGACAACCATTTTCACTAATCCCTCTTTTAAATATATTGT
This sequence comes from Pinus taeda, assembly GCA_000404065.3. Lineage (NCBI taxonomy): Eukaryota > Viridiplantae > Streptophyta > Pinopsida > Pinales > Pinaceae > Pinus > Pinus taeda. The sequence continues at coordinate 138,623 of APFE030549266.1, read as the reverse complement.
CATGAATTGCAATTCATGTAAATAAAATATGGAAATTATGTTTGAATGGTTTTCTTTGGTTGAATCACATTCTTAGTTTTTGTGGGTTATCTTAAAACATTACAATTCAAAGGTGGTTCATAATTTGCATGAATTCAAGTGGTTTCAAAAAAATCCAATTAACCATGGCTTCAAGTGGTTTTATTTAGTTGTTGTTACATCTCATTTTTTAACTACATGGTATTACTTTCATTGCTTATTTTATCTTATATTTATTGTTTCATCCTCTATTTGTTTCAGGTTTTCAATCGTATTTTCTAATGCATACAATATGGAGCAAATAATATGAGAAGTGAGACAATTTGAATTACCTATTTTTGCCTGAATTACCTAGAATTGCATGATCTTCTTGTTCTTTCAATGTCTAGCATATTTTTCTCATCCTTTCTCTAGATTTCTCTCATATTTCCTCAGTGAATTGCAATTTTGTTCATTTTCTAGATCCAAATGTCTAATTTCCCATGTTTGTTATGAATTCTTGTGTAATTTTCATGCTCTGTTTTTTCTATAATCGAATTTAGACACTAATTTATTTGTTGACATCAAAGGCTAGATCAAGCTATAGGTTGGATCAAGCCCTTGAGTCATATCGTTTACCATTATTAATATTAATAATATTTGGCAAGGAGCTTGGCGGGTTAGACTTTTTAATGGATCGATCGAGCCATTGGTTAACCATGTATAATGCTTAGTTGAGATATTTGAATTTGAAATTTAGGTGCTCAATTGAGTGCTTTAAGAATTTGATCGAGCCTCTTAAGTCCTAAAATCCACAATTTCAACACCCCTTCTAAAAAAATTCCCGCAACACCATTATGTACCCTAGCGTACTTAAGGATAAATTTGGCCTTAGGTGGAAAAGTTGAACACCTTGGATTCATGAAGGAATCCTATATCCAATGGCATGTGAGTTTGACATTTTTGAATTCATATGATAGCTTTCATCTAATTTCTTTTAAAAATACTGCCTGAAATTGTTTTTGAACTATTTTGAAGAGGTTGAATAAAAAATCAATAACATAAAATATACACAAGGAAATTTTTTCAAAAAATACCACTATCATTGTTTACGAGTCCTATTCAAAAGGGACTTTTGGTTTTTCACTTTATTTAAATAGTTGAAAAAAACCTTATGTGGACACGTGCATTTGCAAAATAAAATTGAAATATTACTTCACCAACTTCGAAAAATAATAAAAAATATATATGTTTGCTTAAAAAATTAAATTTTAATATGAAAAACTCATCTCTCTCCATTTAGATCATGCTCATATATGTGTGTGTGTGTGTGTGTGTGTGTACACACACACACACACTTTAGACTAAGTTATACTACGTGAACACATGCATACCTCTCAAGATGTGTGAAAATTTGCAAGGCCATGCATTTCATTTAATGGAAAATTGACATATTATACGACACTAAATATTTTTGCAAATAAATATCATTAGGAAAAAAAAAATTCTTCACAATTTGTCATTTTACTCCGAATCAAAATTCATGGTGCTTATATGAATTTTGATGGCTTAAATTTGATAAAATAGGAAAAACTTGAAATTTCATCACCACATTTGGCCCAAAAGTATAACCCATCTTCATGATTTCACCCACAAGAGATGCAAAACTTTTGGCATTGATGGTAATGAGATTTTATTACAATAAATAATATCATTAAGATAACACTAAAAATATTTGAAAAGACACAAAGATGGCATAAAGAAGAAAAATGCATCACAAACATGATAGAAGTATGATCAACAACAAACAAGAAGATTGTGATGCTACATTCTTACAATATAGTAGTATTTGGGATCTTTGAATTTACTTTTAAATTAACAACAAAGGCACCACATTAATGAAAATATTTCTCAAGAGTGCACAAAAATATTTCTGAACATAATATGTTAATAAAAAATAAATATTTGTTGAAAAATGCAGAAAGAAATTATCATTTTGATTTTGCCTTGATTAAATTGAGAAAATTTGAATTTCCAAATCATCAAACAACCTAGATGCATTTAACTGAGTTGACATGGCTCATGTCACTCAGGTAGCTCAGTAAATTCAAGTTAGAGGAGTTAGATTTCAGTTAAGCATGTGTGATTTCTATTTTGTAGTAATCAATGTCAGTTATTTCAAGTTGTTTTCAGTTAAACTAGTTTTAACTATTGGAGGAACCAATGGAAGGTTAGTTGTGCAGTGGGACTTCATTCAAACTCAGTGATCATCTAGTTAATTCATTAATAATCCCCAAATAGCTAGTGCATGCAGAGAATTCGACTTCCCTAGCTATGGTGGAGATCCCAAGGCAGTGTCACGTCAATTGTATATTAGTCTTGAGTGTACAGGTGTTGCATGCAGTCAAATGATCAACCTTTGGAATTGCGCAGTCAATTTGAGGAATTTCCTAAATAATAGGGGCCTAATTTCTCAAGGAAATGTGCGAGGAAATAGGGACTCAAGCAGAGGCAGAAATTGACTAAGTGAGAAGAGAGATAGGTTATTCACTTGTAGGTTGTGATCCATTAAGTAAAGAAATCAAAATACATCTCTATTCATCAGATTAACACATGTAGACAAAGGGGTTTTTAGCAGATTTCTTTCCCTTGGAAAAATATTGTGTGCATGTGTGTTATTTCTTATTGCATGTTTATGATTGATGCTCTAAATTTTGAATTGAATTCCACGGAGTAGTAGAGTAGGTTTGTGTCTTGTGATTTTGATTAAAACTTCATGAGAAGTTGAAAATATACACCATAATTTCTACATGGTATCAGAGTAGCATTCACATTAGAGCAAGAATTTTGAAGTTGTTTCTTAAGAGGATCAAATCTGTAGTTTAGTGTAGCAGGATCTCTACAGAGTCAAGAGGATGAAGTTCAACGGGTTGAGTCTAGAGTATGCTTTGGAAGGCAACTATAATTTCATTGCATGGAGGTTGGATGATAACAAATTGTTGGAATATGTCAAGACAAACATTCCAAAACCAGGCGTAGCCCAAAACCTTGCTCAGTGGAAGAAATATGTAGCCAAGCTGAGGAGAATAACCTTGGAGGGAGTACAGGATCACTTTGTTTCAAATCTCCACCAAAAAAAAAAAATCACAATGTGGAAAGCGGTGACAGAATTGTTCGGTAATAGTAGTGACCACAAGAAGTCGGCGCTCAAGCATAAACTTCAAAAATGAAAAAGAATGACACATTTTGCAATATTTGAGCATGTTCACACAAGTTCTTGATGAACATGGCAGGGTTTTTGTTAATGTTGTAGAAGATGACTTGATAATCCTAACCGTTCTAAGCTTTCACAAGAGCCGACATAGCTACCAATATTTGGTGAACAGGAGTCAGAAAATACCAAATTGGGAATGCTTATGGTTTGATTTGGTATAGTAGGAAATAAGGAAGAATACTAGAGATGGGACTTCATCCAAGGGTGAGGATGAGGAAAAATTTGCATTGGTTGGAAAGGGAAAGAAGCGAAAAGGGAAGAAATCTCAAACCAAACCAAAATCCAACCATGGGGGCAAGAAGAAAGATTTATCCAAAATTAAATGCTTCAATCGTCATGAATTTGGGCACTATTCCACGAAGTGTCAACAAAAAAAGTCGAGAAATAAAGCCTTAGGAGGAGCAGTAGGTGAAGCTTTTACTTCATAGTTCGAGCTTAATTTTAACCTTATCACATGCATGGCAAGCACAGTGATGTGGAACATGTGGTACTTGGACTTAGGTGCCTCATTCCACATGACAGGGTGTTGAGATTTTTTCAATGACCTGGAGGAGAAAGATCTCCAAATGCACATTGATATGGGGGACGACAGAAGGTACAACGCGACCAGGATTGGTACAATCACCTTTCAGATGGAGTCAACCTCCCCTCTCAAGCTTAAGGATGTCATGTTCATTCTAGACCTAAAGAAAATATCATCTCTGTTGCATTTTTGGAAGATCATGGTTATGATGTGATCTTCAGCAAAGGAAAAGCATTCCTTAGACATAACCATAGGACAGGTGAAGAAGATTGAAGTTCGTGTGAAGAACCTATATAAGCTAGACGTGGAAGATTGTGCTGCATTATGCAGTAAGGTGGAGAAAGTGCAGAGCCATGATATTAGTGAAATTTAGGACAAAATACTTGGTCATTTTCATTATGGAGTCTTGAATATTATGCAACAAATAAACATTGGCCTCCCTAAAGGAACACTTGAGCAGCAAGATGTATTCAAAGGATGTACCTTGGGGAAGAACACAAAATCCACATTCCATGATCAATATAGTAAATCACATGCAGTCTTGGAAAGGATCCACTCTGATTTCTATAGAACTTTCTTGATAGTCTCCACTACCAAACACAAATATTTTGCCATTTTTATTGATGACTTCTCATAGAAGTGTTGGATCTTCTTCATGCGGAAGAAAGATGAGACATTCTCCAAATTCATAGAATTCAAGGAACTAGTTGAGAAAGAAACCGATAAGAAGGTGAAGGCTCTTAGGAGTGATAATGGAGGTGAGTACATGTCGAGTGAATTCAAAAACAATTGTATGAAAAAAGGCATTAGACGAGAGTTAACAACACCCTACAACCCATATCAGAATGGGGTTGCTGAGATAAATAATCGTAGAATTTTGGGAGTTGTGAGGGTGATGTTGGATGACCAAGGGCTACCACTGCACTTATGGAAAGAGGTATGCAACACAGCAATCTATTTACATAATCAGAGTCCTCATCAGATTTTGGTCATGATTACATTAGTGGAAGATTTCTGAGAGAGAAAGCTGGAGGTGTCACCCTTCGAGATTTTTGGAGCCTCTATCTGAAACTATGTCTCTAAAGTATCAAGGAAGAGGCTTGATCCAAAAACAAAGTTGGGGGTATTTGTGGGCTACATAGAAACTCATAACAACTACCATCTGTACTTTCCATCCCTCATAATGATAGTTGTGCAAAGGGATGTAAAGTTTGATGAGGAGAAGGTGATGCAGTGCTCTCTTGAGAGGGAGCTTCATATCCCACTAGAAGAGGAGCTTTTAGCTCCAAAGGAGGAGCCTTAGAAAGTTGTGGAGAAACCACAAATTGAGGAGAAGAGATTGAATACATCCACTCAAGCAGAACCATCCAACAAGGATGAAAAAGGACCAAGGAATCTGATAGACTTGTGAAAGATGCGAGGGAGAATGTGGGAGCTCCTTCAAATTTGTGCAAGCAGAGAAGGTCACCTTATTCCTACACTGGCTACATGGATCTAATGATTGAGCTTGTAGAGACTAAGACATCATATTTTGAGGAAGAAGTAGAGAAACCTGTATGGATTGATGTAATGTTGGAGGAATACGAATCCATTGTAAAGAACCATGTTTGGGAAGTGGTCCCAAGACCAACAAATATTTCAGTTGTGGGTTCAAGATGGATCTTCAAGGTTAAGTAAGTAGTAGATGGAAGCATAGAGAAGTATAATGCCATATCTATGGCCAAGGGATACTCTCAAGTTGAGGGAATTGACTATGAGGAGACCTTTTCTCCTGTAGCAAGGTACTCGTCCATTAAATCAATTCTTGCTCTGGCTGGGAAGATGGGGTGGAAGATCCACCAGATGGATGTAATGTAGAAATTTTGAATAATATAACACTTATTCACAGAGATTATCCTGATTATACACTATTTACGGAATGCATTCATAACACATAACCTCCTCTATGTTGATCATCACTTTTGCGGAATTAAGAAACAATCGCATGCGCACATTAAAACATCAATCACACATATCAACACAGTATATCACGGGGAAAGCATAAAGCTAAAAACCCCCAACTATCTATATATTATATTGATTGATAACATGTAACAATACATAGTACAATACTCCTCATAAGTACTCAGTACTATCTCCACCTGTTACACACAAATTAGCTCAGATCTGAATCAATCATAGGTTCAAATCTCCTCCGCTGCTTTCCTGCCTCCACTGCGTAATCCTGCATGAGAATAGATTGAAGAATCAACTCCAAATTCATATTCCCTTTGCCTATACCATGCAATCCTCATTGGCAATACTCAATCCATTGATTGTGCAAATCTCATGCACAACTATAGTCACAACT
>APFE030549266.1:121228-132459 GCA_000404065.3 Pinus taeda | reverse complement strand
AAGTACTGAACAAACTCTTGTCGTCGGTCATGTGGAAAGAAGCTCCACTATCAAGAAACCAACCACTTCCCACCATGGATGAAACCATGCATGCGAAGAGTGTGAAATCCAACTCAAACTGTGAAGCAAGTGCCTCACCTTTAGATCTTTCCCCGGATCCCTCCTTGGATTTCCTCCCTGGTATTCCACCTGATCTCCTCTTGCACAAGATCCGACCAAAGTCTCTCCCATCCTAGTAATTTCTCCCGACCATTGATAGAGTCCTGATAGGAATGCCAACTCTTCGGAAGACCAAGGAGAGACAAGCTCACCAAGTCCTCATCATCGACAGTCACCCCCACACTTCCCAACTCATCCCGACATTGAGTGAATTTCATGAGATACTGGGGCATACTGTCTCCATTCTCAGATTTGATGTTTCTGAGTTTATCCTTGAGTACCAACTTCCTCGGTCACTCTTGCTTTGGAATCCATTGAAAAGACATTTCAACAAATTCAAATTCCACCAGCTCAAAAACTCAACCACTTCTGATCTAAAATTCGTGAGAACAAAGTATTTCTCGTACAGAGATTGACTGTATGAGCATTCATCGGATAGCTCACCTTCCAAAAGAAGGATGAATCCAGAGGCTACCTAGCCCGATAACGGACTCTGCTTGAAGAAATAAAATGTAAACACTTTCTGAATAATAGATCCGATGATCAATCCTCGCTTTGATATTCTGTAGAACTTTTTCTACAAATCAACCAGCTCTGATACCATGTAGAAATTTTGAATAATATGACACTTATTCACATAGATTATCCTGATTATACACTATTTGCGAAATGCATGCATAATACATAACCTCCTCTACATTGATCATCAATTTGCAGAATTAAAACATCAATTGCATGCGCACATTGAAACATCAATCGCACATATCAACACAGTATATCACAGGGAAAGCATACAGCTAAAAACCCCCAACTGTATGTATATTATATTGATTGATAACATGTAACAATACATAGTACAATACTCCTCGCAAGTACTCAGTATTATCTCCACCTGTTACACACAAACTAGCTCAGATCTGAATCATTCACAGGTTCAAATCTCCTTCGCTGCTTGCCTGCCTCCACTGTGCAATTTTGCATGAGAATAGAATGAAGAATCAGCTCCAAATTTGTATTCCCTTTGCCTATACCATGCAATCCTCATTGGCAATACTCAATCCATTGATTGTGCAAATCTCATGCACAACTATAGTCACAACTGACAGCTGTCTTGCCCTTTCACTCACCTCTAACGCTTGTCTCCAGTGAACTACCCATGCACTGAGTTAACTGATGTATTATTTAGTTGATTTATGAGTTACTAATTAGTGAATTAATTAATAACTAATTCACACCACTCAACACTAGTGTATTTGTTAGTTCGACTAAATACAACTAGTTCAACTAAGTCAAACTGAACACAACTCCATCAACTCCACAGAACTCAACCACTGAAGTTCTAACTGAAGTCCTTCATGCAATAGCTCAACTAACCCATTAGAAAAGTGTATTTCCTTCTGGCAGTTGCATGTGCCACATCTATAGCTCGAACTGAAGTGCTGCAAGAGGATAAGATAATGTTTATAGTCCAAATATTATTAAGAGCTAATAATATTCGACTGTTCTATATTTAGACTGGCAGTCTAAAAATAGACTCTACCCATATGTCTAAAAATATAAGTCCATATATTTTTACCAACAGGACCAATCATCCACAAATAGGATCCTGCAACTCATAGACCATGATCCATATGTCTAAAAATAGACTTTGCTCCAAAAATACCCTGCGGGCACACTTAGTGAAGGCGACTTCTTTTCACTAAGCTCCATTAACTTGTTGCATTTTCAACATGTAAAAACAACATTTATCAATAGGTTTATTAAGGAGGAGGTGTACATTGAGAAACCATAAGGTTTTGAGACATTTTATCGATAGTCTCGTGTGTGTAGACTCAAGCAGGCATTGTACGATCTCAAACAAGCACCACATGCTTTATACACTAGGATTGACAATTATCTCACTAGTGTGGACTTCACCAAAAATGAAGTGGATATAAACTTATATCCTATCTTGATAGAATGTAAATTGCTCATTCTTGTCTTATATTTTGATGATTTTATTTTAACAGGTGTTGAGCAAGTGGTCAAATCTTGTAAGGAGGACCTTGCAAGGGAATTTGAAATGAAGGACATGGGTCTCATACGCTACTTCCACGGGTTGGAAATATGGCAAGGTGATGGGGAGCCATTTGTTGCTCAAGCCAAGTATGAAAATGAGATACTATAGAGATTCCACATGGAGAGTTGCAAACCCATGGAGACACCTCTAGCGACCAACTGGAGGAAGGAGGATGCCACTTCAAGTGAAGTGGTGGATGTTACCATTTATCAACAGTTGGTGGGTTCAATGATGTATCTTGTGAACACATGATCAGATATGTGTTATGTAGTCAACCAACTAAGCCAAGTTATGGTTAGGCTAACCAATTATTTTGGAAGGAAACTAAGCATGTTTATGGTAACTCAGAGGCACTACCCAGTTTGGAATATGGTACAAATGGATAGAGGGAGTGAAGTCATGTGGCTTCATAAATGAAGATTGGGAGGGATGTCCATCAAACTGAAGATCAGGTGGAATTTTTAGTTTTGGGTTCATAGTGGTTTTCGGGTACAACAGGAAGCAAATATCTGTGGTGCTCAACTCGATAGAAGTAAAATACATGGTTGCCAGTCAAGCAACATGTGAGGCGATCTAGATGAGAAAGATACTTGTGGGGCTATTTGGTCAGATTATGGATCCAACTATGATCTACTATGATAATCAAAGTTTCATCAAGCTCTCAAAGAATCTTGTATTTCACGACCGATTCAAGCATATAGATATCCAGTATCACTATTTGTGAGAGTGTGTGCAGAGGTGAATAATGTTGCTACAATACATTCTGGAAATGGAACAAGATGCTGAAATTTTGACAAAGGCCTTGTCAAAATGGAAGTTCGAGTTCCATGAGAAAGGATCACGGTAGTTAATAATCACGTTCTTGTTGAGAGGGAGTGTTGAAAAATGCAACAAGAAATTCTCAATTTGATTTTGCCATGATTAAATTGAGAAAAATTGAATTTCCACATTAGCAAACAACTTGGATGCATTTAATTGAGGTGTCATGGGTATTTTCACTCAGTTATCTCAATAAATTTGAGTTAGAGGAAAAAAAGTTCAATTAAGCATCTATGATTGCTAATTTGTAGCAATCAAGGTTAGTTATTTCAAGTTGTTTTCAATTAAACTAGTTCTAACTATTGGAAGAACTAGTGGAAGGTCAGTTGTGTAGTGGGACTTCAGTCAAACTTAGTGATCATCCAGTTAACTCATAAATCAATCCAAAATAGCTAGTGAATTAAGAGAATTTGAGTTCCACAACTGTGGTGGGGATTCCACGGTAGTGTAACATCAGTTGTAAACTAGCCTTGCGTGTACAGGTGTTGTATGCAGCCAACAATATTGGAAATTGCAAAATCAATTTGAGGAATTTTATAAATAACAGGGGCCTAATTTCTCAAGGAATTATGCAAGGAAATAAGGGCTCAAGAAGAGGAATAAATTGCCTAAGTCTGGGTCATAGTTTCTTAGTGAGCAGAGAGATAGGTTATTCACCTACAGGTTTTGCTCAATTGAGAAAAGCAGTTGTAATACATCTCTATTCATAATATTGCAAGCAGGCAATGGGGTTTTTAGCATATTTCTTTTCCCTAGGAAAATAATGTGTGCATGTGTGTTATTTCGTATTGCATGTTTGTGATTAATGTTCTAAATTGTGAATTGAATTCCGCGGAGCAGTAGAGTACGTTTGTGTCTTGTGATTTTGATTAAAACTTCATGAGAAGTTGAAAATATACACCGTAATTTCTACATGGTATCAGAGTAGGATTCACATTAGAGCAAGAATAATGAAGTTGTTTCTCAGGAGGATCGAATTTGCAGTTTAGTGTAGCCGGATGTCTATAGAGTCTAGAAGATCAACTTCAACAGGTTGAGGCTAGAGTATGCCTTGGAAGGAAACTCTAAATTCATTGCATGGAAGGATCACATGGAGGTGGTGTTGGATGAAAATAGATTGCTGGAATATGTCTAGACAAACATTCCAAAACCAGGATCGATAGATGACCAAAACCTTACTCAATGGAAGAAATATGTATCCAAGGTGAGGAGGATAATCTAGGAGGGAGAATGTGATCACATTGTCTCTAATCTCCATGGAAAATAAACTTCATTCACAATGTGGAAAGAAAAGACGAAAGTTTTTGAGAATAGTAGTGACCACAACAAGTTGACACTCAAGGATAAACTTCGAAACATCAATATGTAAAATAATGACACTATTCTCCAATATCTGAGGAGGTTCACACAATTTCATGATGAACTTGGCGTGGTTGGTTACAAAAGATGACTTGGTAAGCCTAGCTCTTCTAGGCCTTCCCAAGAACATACATAACTACCAAGATTCGATGAACGGGAGGGAGAAACTACCGAATTGGGAATGGTTATGGTCTAATTTGGTACAAGAGGAAATGAGGTAGAATACCAAAGATGGGACTTCATCCAAAGGTGAGGATGAAGAAAAAATTGCACTGGTTGGAAACAGAAAGAAGAGAAAAGGGAAGAAATCTCAAAACAAATCAGAATCTAGTTAAGGGAGCAATAAGAAATATTTGTCCAAAATTAGATGTGTCAATTGTCATGAATTCAGGCACTATGCCACGATGTTTCCACACAAAAAATTTAGAAAGAGGACCTCAAGAGGAGTAGCAACTAAAGCCTTGGCTTCATTGTTCGAGTTGGATTTGACCCTTATCGCATCCATGGAAAGGACAGTGATGGGAAGTGTGTGGTACTTGGACTCAAGTGCCTTGTTCCAGATGACAAGGTGCAAAGATTTTGTTAGTGACATGGAGGAGAAAGATATCCAAATGCACATTGAGTTGGGGGATGACGGAAGGTACAATGTGACCGAGATTGGTACAAACACCTTTTAGAGGGAGTCAGGGTCCCCTCTCAGGATCAAGGATGTCATGTTCATTCTAGGCCTAAATAAAAATCTCATCTTTGTTGCATTTTTGGAAGACCATCGTTATGATGTGATCTTCAACAAAGGAAAATCATTCCTGAGACACATAGCCACAGGACAGGTGAAGCAAATCGGGTTCATGTGAAGAACCTGTATAAGATAAATGTGGAAGATTATGTTGCATTAAGTATTAAGGCAGAGAAAGTGCAGAACCACGATGTCAATGAACTTTGGCACAAAATACTTTTCAATTTTCATCATGGTTCCTTAAATATTATGTAGAAAATAACCAATTTCCTCCCTAAAGGAGCACTTGACCAGTAGGATGTATGCAAAGGATGTACCATGGGGAAGTACACAAAATACAAATTCCATTATTGGGAAAGAAAAGCACATGCAGTCTTAGAAAGGATCGACTCTGATGTCTGCGGACCTTTCTCGACAGCCTCCACTACCAGACACAAATATTTTGTCATTTTTTTGATGACTTCTCATGGAAGTTTTGGATCTTCTTCACACGGAAGAAAGATGAGACATTGTCCAAGTTCTTAGAATGCAAGGCACTAATTGAGAAATAATATGACAAGAAGGTGAAGGCTCTTAGGAGCGATAGTGGAGGTGAGTATGTGTTGAATGAATTGAAAAATTCCTTCATGAAAGAATCCATTTAACGAGAGTTGGTATAACCCCACAACCCACAGTGGAATGGGGTTGCTGAGAGAAATAAATCTAGAATTATGGGAGCTACAAGGGTGTTGTTGCATAACCAAGGCATACCATTGCACTTGTGGGTAGGGGCGTGCACCACAAGAGTCTATTTGTAGAACCAAAGTCCTCATCGAATTCTAGATATGATTACACTGGATGAGGCTTTCTCGTGGAGAAAGTCGGATGTGTCATACTTCACGATTTTTGGAGCCTTTGTCTACAGCCATGTCCCCACAAGTTCAAGGAAGAAGCTTGAGATGACGGTGAGTTGGGGGTATGTGTGGGTTACACAGAAACTCCTCACAACTACTGTGTGTACTTTCCATTTCTCATAATGACAGTTGTGTCAAGGGATATAAATTTTGATGAGAAAGCGATGTGGTGCTCTCTTGAGAGGGAGCTTCAACTCCCACCAAAAGAGGAGCTTTTAGTTTCAAAGGAGGAGGCTTAGGAAGTTGTGGAGAAGCCATAAATTTAGGAGTAGAGAGTGGAGACATCCACTCAAGAAGAACCATTCAGATAAGGTAGAAAAAGGACCAAGGAAGCTGATAGATTTATGCAGGATGAGAGAGAGAATGTGGGAGCTCCTTCAAATTTTCACGAGCAGAGAAGGTCACGTGATCGATACATTGGCTACATGGATCTAATAACTGAGCTTGTAGAGAATAAGTCATCCTATTTCGAGGAAGCAATAGAGAAACTTGTATGGGTTGATGCAATGGTGGAGGAATATAAATCCACTGTAAAGAATAGTGTTTGGGAAGTGTTCCCAAGACCATCAGATAAATCAGTTGTGGGTTCAAGATGGATCTTCAAGGATAAGCAGGAAGCATATGGAAACATAGAGAAGTGTAAGGCCATATTTGTTGCCAAGGGATACTTTCAAGTTGAAGGAATTGACTATCACGAGACCTTTTCTCTTATAGAAAGGTACTCATCCATTAGATCAATTTTTTCTCTGGCTACCCAAATGGGGTGGAAGATCCACCAGATGGAATGTAAAAACAACATTTGTTAATGGGGTTATTAAGAAGGACGTGTACATCAAGTAACGATAAGGTTTTGAGACATTTGATTGATAGTGTCATGTGTGTAGACTCAAGTGAGCATTGTATGGTCTCAAACAAGTGCCTTGTGCTTGATACACTAAGATCGAGAGCTATCTCACTGGTTTGGGCTTCACCAAAAGTGAAGTGGATGCAAACCTCTATCATATCTTAGTAGAAGGTAAATTTCTTATTATCGTCTTATATTTTGATGATTTCATTTTAACTTGTGATGAGAAGATCATCTTTGATCTTGCAAGGAGGACCTTGAAAGGGAATTTGAAATGAAGGACATGGGTCCCATACACTACCTCCTCAGGTTGGAAGTATGGAAATATGATAGGGAACTATTTGTCTCTCAAGTCAAGTATGCAAATGAGATAATACAAATATTATGCATGGAGAGTTTCAAACCCATAGAGACACCTAATGACCGACTAGAGGAAGGAGAATGCCACTTCAAGTGAAGAGGTGGATGCTTACATTTATCAGAAACTAGTGGGTTCACTAATGTATCTTTTGAATGCATGAAAAAAGATGTGTTATGCAATTAACCAGTTGAGCCAAGCTATGGTTAGGCCAACCAAATTATTTTGGAAGGAAACTAAGAATGTTTTAGAGTACCTCAGAGGCACTACCCAATATGGTTTATGGTATAGATAGATAGAGGGAATGAATATGTGTGACTTCACAGATGCAGATCGGACGGGGAGTCCATTAAAATGAAAAAGTACATCAGATGGAATTTTTGGTGTTGGGTCTATAACGGTTTCTTGTTACAGCAATAAGAAAATATCTATGTCGCTCAGCTTAGCTTGCAAGTCAAGCAACATGTGAGGTGATCTAGATGAGAAAGATACTTGTGGGATTGTTTGGTCAAATGATGGATCCAATTGTGATCTATTGAGATAAGCATAGTTGCATCAATCTCTATGAGAATCCTGTATTTCACAATCGATCCAAGCACATATATATCTGGTATCACCATTTACAGGACTATGTGTAGAGACAGGTAATATTACTACTATACATTCCGACACAGGAACAAGATGTTGATGTTTTGACAAAGGCCTTGTCAAGAGGGAAGTACGAGTTTCACAGGTGCAGGATACGGGTGGTTGATAATCCCCTTTTTTCTAAGAGGGAGTGTTAAAAAATTTAGTAAGAAAATCCCAATTTGATATTGCCTTGATTAAATTGAGAAAATTTGAATTTCCACATCAATAGACAACCTAGATGTTGTTAACTAAGGTGACATATATCTTTTCACTCATTTTTCTTAGTAAATTAGAGTTAGAGGAGTTGGAGTTCAGTTAAGCGTGTGTGATTTCTAATTTTTAGCAATCAAGGTCATTTATTTCAAGTTGTTTTCAATTAAACTAGTTCTAACTATTGGAGGAACTAGTGGAAGGTCAGTTGTGTAGGGGGACTTCAGTCAAAATTAGTGATCATCTAGTTAACTAATCAATCGGCCCAAAATAACTAGTTCATGTAGATAATTTGAGTTCCCCAACTGTGGTGGAGATTCCAAGGCAGTGTAACATCAATTGTAAACTAGTCTTGAGTGTACAGGTCTTGCATGCATTCAGACGATTAGCTTTGGGAATTGCACAATCAATTTGAGAAATTTCTTAAATAATAGGAGCCTAATTTCTCAAGGAATTGTGCAAGGAAATAGGGGCTCAAGCAAAGGAATAAATTGACTAAGTCTGGGTTAGATATTTTTAGAGAGTAAAGAGATAGGTTATTCACTTGCAGGTTGTGCTCAGTTGAGCAAAGAAATTGTAATACATATCTATTCATCAGATTAATGCAAGCTGGAAAAGGGGTTTTTAGCATATTGATTTCCCCTAGAAAGATATTGTGTGCATGTGTGTTATTTCTTATTGTGCGTTTGTGATTTAAGTTCTAAATTGTGAATTGAATTCCACAGAGCAGCATAGTAGTTTTGTGTCTTGTGATATTTATTAAAACATCATGAGTAGTTGCAAATATAAACCATAATTTCTACAATCTTCATAATAACACCAAAATAAAATATTCATGTAATACATGCAATAAAAAATAAATGAAAACAAATATATAAATGACATCAATAATAATTGTTACATTACCAATTATTAAGGTTTCAACTTGGGATGTCTGACGTAAATGTCTTTCCTAACCACTAAGCTCTCAAATAAAATCCACAATCAAAGTATGAGTTGTTATAACATATATAGGCACGCTGATAAAAAACACATCTTACTAATATCAATAAGTGTCTAGATAAATTTCATGATAAAGATAAATAAAATAACTTATCCTTGATAGGCATGATGAATATATATCTTATTATAAGGAGCCAACAACATTATTTTGGATGATGCTCTATCAAGTTCAATCATTAATTGATATTTACTCATCATATTTGAGGGATTTATTTTAACATTTGACAAACCATCAAATCTCATTGAATATCATTAAAAGACATTTAACCTAAAGATTACATTCAACATCTAATGTGGTATGAGAAAAACAAAAAAATGCTTTCTAAGCGTTGCCCTTATTCAAAACTATACAACATGAAATAACGAGCATGAACATAATTGGATATAATAACATACTCAATTCTTTGATACATTCAAAGGTTAAAAAATAATGGAAAGAAGAAAATTTAATAAATTAAAAGGAGAAAAAAAGAGATGACAATAAATCCACTTGGAGAAAAAAGAGAAACATGCCAAAAAGCATAGAAATTTGTAATAAATGCATTATTTGTAATATTATTATCTAATGAAGTCTAAAGAACATTGTAGAAAGGTGGAAATCCAAAGCTCATCGAAGGCTAACAATCTAATTGAACTCTTTCTAAGATATGAATACAAGGAGAAGATGTTTTTGGCCAGTTCATTTAAAAATAATCTAATGGAATTCGACCATCCTCATTGATTCGTTCATGATTGGCTTTTGACATTCTCCATTTTTTAAATTTTGATTTTTTTTCTTGATTGAACTTATATATACTTTATGTGCATTGCACACACTAAGTGACTATATTGACAACTTATGACATCAGTTTTATAGTATTGAAAGTAAACATTACTCTTGGTTTGATGAGTTTCTTGAAAAAAATATTCTTTCAATATAATAGACTCTCTTTCATATATAAAACGGTTATTGTCATAATGCTCCAATAACTTCATCTTTCGTTTAGTGCACTGCATCAAATAATAGTTGACATATTTTATGTTGTTAATGGGTGCAACTACAACAAAAACATCTCCTGCATAATAAAGAACAATGTACAAATTCAGATCATCATTAACAAGAAGTTAGTTATCAACATGTATAATTTTATTAGATCTAGATATATTTTAACTATTATCTATACTTATACACAATGATTAAATACACACACACATATATATCCTTTGAAAGAAATTGAAATGTCACCTTCTCTAACAAGATCAAAAACTCTATCACCACCAGATGACACTATAGTCTCCTCTGATTCCATCTCCATTAGAAATTTTGAGGTCTAAAATGGACCTCCTAAGGAAAATTATAAAATACTAGTGGAAATAATAAAATAAGAATAGATTACATCATCAAATTTTAGAGGGAAAAACTAAAAAAATAAAAACTACTTTTTCAACTCATATTTTTGACTTATCTCCCTCTGGTTTTACTCAAATTTTGAGCGAGAACACTTGATAGATGCAAAATTTAACTCCTCATCTAAGGAGTACCCATGTTGCATACCTTTTATGGACCCTTCTACACAAAAAATAAGAAATATATGAAAAAACGTTATTGCAATCATACTTTTCATGTATTTCTCATTTTTCTTGTAGTAGGGTATATTGAAAGCATGTAACATGAGTACTCCTTCAATAAGGAATTAAATTCTGCATCCAATGAGTGTTATTGCTCAAAAATTGAGTAAAACCATAGGGAGATAAGTTGAAAATACTAGTTGAAAAAGTAGTTTTTATTTTTTATTTCTTTATCTTTTTACTTTTTACTCCAAAAATGGTGAATCGTCCCCCATGGTTTACATCATCATCTTGAATCCTATTGGTTCTTATAAAGTTGATTTTTGTTATGCATTTTATTTTGAGGCCCATTTTTACCTCAAAGTGTATCTAATGCTCCATGCTTGCAAGCGACATTTTTACCTTTGTATTATGTTTTGTATGTTGCCAAAATTTCACATATTTTTTTCACAAGCATCATTGAATTTTGTGTCCTCTATGCAAACAAGACAAAAACAAGATTATTTTATTTTATCAAATGCAAACGCATTTCCGTAGTGCTCTTTTGTTTTAATTGAATGCAATTTTTGAGTCCCTTTTACTGTTTCAACTTCATGTGGAATCGATATATCTAC
>APFE030549266.1:69759-120409 GCA_000404065.3 Pinus taeda | reverse complement strand
AATAAAAATTACCATATTAAAAATATATACAAGTTCATATATATAGATATATGTGTATCTCCCTTGATGGGTTAGTCTTATGGCTTAGTGCAGCAGTGCACCATTGAACAACTTGATTAGCTGAGACAAGTCAGGTGGCAAAGTGTTTAATCTAATATCTTCGAAGTGCTCATTTTATACATGCCCCTGCGCCATCATGTTCTCCCTTTCCATGACTAGTCTTAAAGAAATTCCAACAAGTTTAATGTAGGTTTTCATATGAAGACGACACAACCAAAAGAATGATCCCGAAGATTTGAATTGACATGTGCATCCATCTCACCATATCCAATGTTCACTAAATTTTATTCCAGAGGCTCTCAATGAATCATAAATCTTATTGAAGCAATGTTGTACAAAATATGTATCATGTGTATGATCATTGTTGATATAAAAATGATATTCTTTAATAACATATCAATTGTCATTGGTGCTTTATATATTATCAACATTATGTTCAAGATGTCTATATATAACATGGACAAGCATAGATACTTGGTCAAAATGATAATATTCACTCTGTATTTCATTTTGTGCAACAAATGTATAATTTTCTGCAAAATTGTCCCTAGTGGAAAATTTTCATGAGATTTTTTGAATAGCAGGTCCTTCCGTTTAGCTCTATGAGAATTCTTGGCGTATTTATAAATTTTTGTTTCAATTTTTTTCAAAAACTATATCATATAAATTTCATCTTCTTGTAAATGAATCCTTTTAGCACGTTTACTACCGCTTGCACCAATCGATTTATGCATGTATTCAAATCTCTTCCACTCCACTTTTATGTTGCACAATGATTGATAATTCATATAAATAGGATATTTCTTGTGAAACAAATTCAATTTTCCACAATGATCACATTTTTTACCACCAACACATTTCTTTTGGAAAAATAATTCATGATTTTCTCTTCCACATAGAATCTAGGATATGAAATCATGGATAGTTGAAGGAGAAGGTGAATTTCTCCTAAGAAATTTACCAAAATCAAGGAAGGTGTCATAATACAATTGAAATTCCACATGATAACAACAAAAACAAGTGTCATGTATAGTGATAAGCTTAACATATCGTGGTTTTTGTTGCACAAAAGTACTAATTGAGATATTAATTCCACGATTCTCGTCTTTGAACTTCTTGAACAACTCTATCTGAGTGGTGTCCAAGATATTTTTTTGATGTTCTTCATATTAATTATGTGTTATTATTTGTCGCATCACATCCCTTTATTTTGGTGAAACGCATGAATTTTTCATCCAATATTCACATATCATATTTTTAACATTTTCTCCAAGTCTATCTTTGTGTGGTTCCCTACAAATGACTATGTAACAAGCAATCTCATCATTTGCGTCTATTTGCAATCGAAATTTTCTATGCTCGTGGAATGTTTTTTGTGAGGTCCCTAATGCTTCTTCCATAGATTTTATCAAATGATTTTCTTGAGTAGTTGATGAAACCACTATTGTTTGTATTGCTCTACATCCATCTAGATCAATTTTCTTTCTAGATCTTCCAATTGATTTTAGAGCACTACTTATATTTCCAATCACACTCTCCATCACCTTTTTATCTTTATTGATTTTTGAATGCCCAATAATGTTTTAACTTCTTTTAATTTCTTCGATGTTAAGAGACCTCTCAAAATTTGAGCTTGAACTGTCACATGTTCATCTTTAAAAAACATATCACTAATAAGCTTAACACGATATTGTATAATATGGTTAGTTTTTTATCTCCATATGTGCTAGTGTCGAAATTTTCTAACATCTCATATTCAATATTTATTTCCCCTGTACACATGAGAATTTAATGTAAATGAGTATAAATATACATTAAATAATTAAATTAAAAAATAGAGAATGAAATTGAAACTAGTAAATATGTATAATTTCAATAATACATGAACTATATATACATACGTATGGGTGGTTCAACTTCTTCTTCACTTAAATTTCTTTCAACATCTTCAACAACATCATCGATGTCTGGATCATTTTCTTCTTCTTTGCCTTTCAACATTTTCAAGCTCATCATCACTATTATTAGGAAAATATCTCTTTGTTTACATTGCAAAATATTTTTCAAATTAGTTCATCCAATAAAAATTAAATTGCACAATACATAATTAAATTTTAATTATCATTTATATATGTATATTTACATACCTGGTTCAACTTCTTGTTGAGATTGATTTTCCCTTTCAATCTTTAAATGGTCTTCCTTGTTTCTTTTGTAATAGTTTCTCGGGTATTCTCTACGAACCTCAATGTCTAATTCGATCATATTTTCTCTTGCAATTTCTTTGATTCCCCATGATAATTCAACCTATATAGACTTTTGAAAAATTAATGACAATTTTGTATTAAGAAATATAATTTCAGAGTAAAAATTGTATACTTTAAAAAGAAATTTAAAAAATTTACAATCATGGAGAAGAAAGTGGGCAATAGACATTTTCATTAAAAGAAAAATAAAAATAATAATAATAATAATACTAAAACCTTAAGAAATCTCACTTAGGTTAATCGAAAATATTATTTACCTATTTAAGAAAATTTTTCCTCAAAAAAGTTTACTATCTAAAAGATATCCCAAAAAAGTTCACAATCCAAAAGGTAGATCCAATAAAGTTTGCTATCCATTTAACATATAAATGAAAACCCTATTTTTTTCTTCAACCTTATTAGCTCTAAAAGATAAGTCAATAATCATCCATAATCAACAAAAATCATCAAGTTAAACCCTAATTGTATAGTCCAGTAACACTCAACACTCTAATCAGTGTAATACAACAAGTATTAAACCTCGGTTCATGCATATCAACAATATAATCCCTAACACATCAACCAACTCTACAATGAAATATGCTTAACACTATCAAACTTATTAGCTTTAGTAGTAAACCCTTGTGATCGAAAACATTAATAACACTGAATAATAAATATATCTAGCAAAATAACGGCATACTAGCACTGGAAATACATCCTAAATATTCATACAACCTGTTATCACCTAGATTGACCTCAGGCTGAAGGGAGGCAATTCTAGGGTAACCACAAACCATGCTTAACCTAGTAGCTAGCCCTACTAGGTCGAGAGAGAGCTCTCTCCTTATGGATCTCAGACAAGATGACTGGATTAGGAGCAAGATTTTATGCTAGGTATAGTAGCTCAAGGGTTTTGATTGAAGTTGTTGGTGTTTGTTGGATTAGATGGAGCTGGGCAGTTTATGTATGGGAAATTAGGTTAGAATGTAGGGTGTTCTATGGGGCAAGGTAGGTATCGGCTTTAGCACTTGAAATTAAGTGAGGTGAGGTGTCTAAGACCAGTGAGGAGCTAATGAGGGCATGTGGCAATCATGGATCCTTCTCAAACAATAGAAAACATAGAATACTGAATGATTTCCCAAGGTAGAGCACTGCGAACAATGGATTCTACCTATCTATCTTGATATCATTCAATTATAATTAGTGAAATTGATGATGGCATACATAAACTATGTAAAAAATTGATAACAAAATAAGAAACTATGCTAAAACACCATACCACAGGGATCCCATAAAAATAGCTGCAATTCCTATTAATTTCCTTGCCAAACTGCTTACAATGGTGTACAATCCAGCGCAGAGCATCCAAGTGAGTCCAACCTCACCAAATTACCAATAAAACACATAATATAGGCATCTAAACTACTCATCTTGACCTTCAGTGGTCAAACCCATGAGAAGAGGGGTTGTTTCAACCATTTCCCAACGAAGAACTAGAATATAGGTAGTCAAACTACTTGCCTCTATAAGCATGGAAACTGATTCATTAGCCTCAAAAACACCTCTAACTATTGAATCTACCTTCTAAGACTATTTTACCATTACATTTACATGCCATGTCATCAATTACATCAGTGAAATCATCCATGAGGAGAGAGAAAGTGAATTCACAGTGAAAATAGGCGAAATTTTGATTTTTTGGGCAAATTGGTCAAAAGCGCAGCGCCGCTTTCCACCTACTTTTGAAGGCCTTCCCCTTAACCAAATTGAGCCAAAGATAGCTCATTGGAAAGGTATTCAAGTATAGTTTCTGGAACAACTTGAATTTTTTTAATTTGGAGGTCGCTTGACCCCTCAAAACTTAAATCTCCCAAGACTACTTCTGTGTGTCCAAAATGAGGCAGAGAGGTCATTTTTTGGTAGTTTTTGGACCTTTTGGTGACCCAGATTTGCTTCAAAACTTCTGCAAATTTCCAAGGTGCATGTTCTCATCCTCCTGAATCCAAATATGCAAGCCTTTTTTCATCTGATGCTCCAGGGAAAAGCGCAGCACCGGTGGCGCTGCACTTCTGGGCCAGTTTTCTGTGTTGAAAATTTCAAAATTTCAAAAATGCAAAAAATATTCAAAACTTGCCCAAATTTTGCATGGGACACCACCATAAGCTGTTTTTATGGGCTAGTGAGGCTTCAGCTAATATTTTCAACTTATCTTGCTTCTTTTTTCTCTTTAAAGCCTTCCTTAACCTAGCTTTAAGCTTCCTGATCCTCATGTTAGAGATTTTATTGCGGGTCATGTAATGGTAGGCCATGTGGCGAAGCATATTCTTATCCTTGTTGGTCTTCTCAATAAGCCCTTCAAGATGTATGTTGGCCCTCTCAAGCCATGTTTCCCTATCATTTTCAATCTCTTGCTCAATAGGAGTAAATGTGACATGAGCCTCTTTAACCATTTGCTTGTTTTCTTTGATCATTTGTAGCTCGATGACGACTTTCTTGTCACTCAATTGTTTGTTTTCATGTTCTAAATATTAGATGATGAACTTTTCTCTCTCTAAGTTGTCCGCCAAAGCTTGTATTTGAGCTTCCCTTTCTTGAATGATGATGTCTTTGATGGTTTTTTCATCCTAAGCCTCCAAGTCAATGATGCCAATTCCATGATGAGTAAAGTGTTGTTGTCGCTCCTCATGCTCAATCAGGTCAAACTCTCTTTCATCCTCATCACCAAGATCTTCCTCTTGCACTTTTTCCTTGGCTTGAAAAATGTGGTAAAGTATGGATGGTGCTATGGACAATGGCTTGGAGGAATGGAGTGGGAAAAATGTATGAATGAGGGGGTTTGGGGAGTGACAAGTAGTTGATAGGGTAGGATAGAAATAGCGGGGATGATGGTTTTATTTTATGAAATAAGTGATAGGAGAACTAGGTTTTACAATAGAAATTAGGGTTTTTATTTTAAAGATGAAAAACCAAAAAAATCTTGACACAAAACCCTAAGCAACAAGAGACATTAGGATACTTACTTGTAAAGAGGGAAACTTGAAGAAATTTGATGGAATTTGGTGATGTGAAGTGTTTTGGGGATTTTTTGGGCAAAGCGCAATGGCGCCTATAGGAGCACAGCGCTGGCCTCAAAGCGCAACACCCGTGTATTTTTACACCGGGAAAAATCTCCAGAAGCGCAGCACCGAGCTAGAAGGGCAGCGCCACCATTCAAAAGTGTGGCGCCACTTGCAGACAGCTTTTGACTACCTTCCCGGTGTCCAAATTAGGTGTGGGATATCTCGTTGCAATATTTTCGATTCTACTTTCCAGAACATCTTGAATTTTTCCTTTTGGAGTTAATTTGTCCTATCAAAAGTCCAATCTCCCAAGACTGGTCAAAAGGTGTAGAATGAGGCTACCAAAATGCATAGTGTTGTTGCAGTCAACGTTTGAAGGTCTTCCTCAACTCCAAATTGCACTCATGATAGCTCATTGGAAATATATTTTTGTCTAGTTATCATTTGACTCATAATGCAAGTCATTTGGTGAATCCGGCTATGAGAAACCATGTTTTTCCCAAGATCACTCTAGAAGTGCATTAACTCCCTTGTAGCAACTGTATTTTTGACATTTTTCTAAAACCATGACACTTGTGTACAAACTGAAAGAGGATTTTATTCTTGGGTCTATGATGGACAAAAACCTCTATCACATTTGTCAAATTCATATTTTCGTGCTTAGAAACACGGTTTGAATAAAAATCGTCCCTTATGTGTGGTGAATGGCTTGTTCCTTGGAATGACTTCTCAACAAATGATGGAGAACTGATGTTTGATGATATGAAATGCCCTCATACCTTCTTATTTCTCTCATGCCTCATCTACTTATATATTTCTACTCCCATAGACAACCCTAGCTCGGTGGGAGAGGAATTTAGGGTTTTAGTGCTTGTTTCTCTTTTGTTTTTGCAGGTGAATTGGTGCTCATGATGACTTGATTTTTGCAGTGGCAGGTGCTTGGCAACATCATTAGATGCCTAGGAGTAGCTAGGAACCAATATTACATATGGAAACATAAAGTTACATAATAAATGAAGATAAAAACAAAATACTCTGTTTTCACCTCAAAACAAGTTTTGAGGTGAGAACTACTTTCGGCTTTCAAAATGATAAATTATGATTTTACCAATAATTATTGTCTTCCTCATGTCCTTGTTGATCATTATTGGCATGTAATAACTAGATTTTACCATGGTCGGACCCTAAAACCTAATGGGACCAAACCCTAAGAGCTAATGAAATGAATTGCAAAGGGAACATGAGCCATGACTAAAATATATGGAAGAGGATCAGCAAGTACAGATCATGAGGGAAAATTGAAGTAAACCCTACCATAAGTGAATCCATGACCTAATGGAATGCAAACTCATTAGTATGGGACTCCTACTATGAAATGAAAAAGAGCATATTTTGATCACTGATGGCAGTGTGAAGACACTGACACTAACACAACCAAACCCTGAATTGAGAGATTTGACAAGCTCAGCTTAAACCAACAATTCAACATTCTTCATTAAGAAATTCAATGAAAGATATCATAAACATTTTCTTGTAAAGAGAGGTGTATATATATTATATCCACAATCTTATTTACCTATTCAAGAAAATTGTTACTGAAAAAGGTTCACTATTCAAAATCTAGCCCAGAAATGTTTATTATCCAAAAAGTAGATCCAAAAAATTTTGCTATCTAAAACTTGCATATGGAAAATGTGGGATGAGAGTGAGAAAATGGCTTTTCAACTGAGTTTATTTATAGGTTTCAGCTGAAACGGTCACATCCTTTCATTTGACATGGTCAAACTATGGTATTTTCGTGGCCGATGGAAAAAATGAAAAACGTTTTCAACCAAAAGCACTAGATTTTCGAACGATTTTTTTTCCCATTAAATTTAACTTTCAACCTAAATATTTTAACATTCTACCGAAAAAAATATTACTTTCGGCCCAAAACCTGCAACCCTTCAAACTTATTAGCTTTAGTAGTAAACCCTTTTGATCAAAAACATTAATAACACTGAATAATAAATATATCTAGCAAAATAATGACATACTAGCACTGGAAATACATCCTAAATATTCATACAACCTGTTATCACCTAGATTGACCTCAGGCTGAAGGGAGGCAATTCTAGGGTAACCACAAACCATGCTTAACTTAGTAGCTAGCCCTAATAGGTCGAGAGAGAGCTCTCTCCTTATAGATCTCAGACAAGATGACTGGATTAGGAGCAAGATTTTATGCTAGGTATAGTAGCTCAAGGGTTTTGATTGAAGTTGTTGGTGTTTGTTGGATTAGATGGAGTTGGGCAGTTTATGTATGGGAAATTAGGTTAGAATGGAGGGTGTTCTATGGGGCAAGGTAGGTATAGGCTTTAGCACTTCAAATTAAGTGAGGTGAGGTGTCTAAGACCAGTGAGGAGCTGAGGAGGGAATGTGGCAATCATGGATCCTTCTCAAACAATAGAAAACATAGAATACTGAATGATTTCCCAAGGTAGAGAACTACGAACAATGGATTCTACCTATCTATCTTGATATCATTCAATTACAATTAGTGAAATTGATGATGGCATACATAAACTATGTAAAAAATTGATAACAAAATAAGAAACTATGCTAAAACACCATACCACAGTGATCCCATAAAAATAGTTGCAATCCCTATTAATTTCCTTGCCAAATTGCTTACAATGGTGTACAATCAAACTCAGAGCATCCAAGTGAGTCCAACCTCACCAAATGACCAAGAAAACACATAATATAGGCATATATACTACTCATCTTGACCTTCAGTGATCAAACCCATGAGAAGAGGGGTTGTTTCAACCATTTCCCAACGAAGAACTGGAATATAGGTAGCCAAACTACTTGCCTCTATAAGCATGGAAACTTATTCATTAGCCTCAAAACCACCTCCAACTAATGAATCTACCTTATAAGACTATTTTACCATTACATTTACATGCCATGTCATTAATTACATCAGTGAAATCATCCATGAGGAGAGAGAAAGTGAATTCACAGTGAAAACAGGCGAAATTTTGATTTTTTGGGCAAATTGATCAAAAGCGCAGCGCGCTTTCCACCTACTTTTGGAGGCCTTCCCCTTAACCAAATTCAGCCCAAGATAGCTCATTGGAAATGTATTCAAGTCTAGTTTCTAGAACAACTTGAATGCTTTTAATTGGAGGTCGTCTTCCCCCCCAAAACTTAAATCTCCCAAGACCGCTTCTGTGTGTCCAAAATGAGGCAGAGAGGTCATTTTTTGGTATTTTTTGGACCTTTTGGTGACCCTGATTTGCTTCAAAACTTCTGAAAATTTCCAGGGTGCATGTTCTCATCCTCCTGAATCCAAATATGCAAACCGTTTTTTCATCTGATGCTCCAGGGAAAAGCGCAGCACAGGTGGCGTTGCGCTTCTGGGCCAATTTTCTATCTTGAAAATTTCAAAATTTGAAAAATGCAAAAAATATTCAAAACTTGCCCAAATTTTGCATGGGACACCACCATAAGCTGTTTTTATGGGCTAGTGAGGCTTCAGCTAATATTTTCAACTTATCTTGCTTATTTTTTCTCTTTAAAGCCTTCCTCAACCTAGCTTTAAGCTTCCTAATCCTCATGTTAGAGATTTCATTGCGGGTCATGTAATGGTAGGCCATGTGGCGGAGCATATTCTTATCCTTGTTGGCCTTCTCAATAAGCCCTTAAAGATGTATGTTGGCCCTCTCAAGCCATGTTTCCCTATCATTTTCAATCTCTTGCTCAATAGGAGTAAATGTGACATGAGCCTCTTTAACCATCTGCCTATTTGCTTTGATCATTTACAGCTCCATGAGGACTTGCTTGTCACTCAATTGTTTGTTTTCCTGTTCTAAATATTTGATGATGAACTTGGCTCTCTCTAAGTTGTCCGCCAAAGCTTGTATTTGAGCTTCCCTTTCTTGAATGATGATGTCTTTGATGGTTTTTTCGTCTTGAGCCTCCAAGTCAATGATGCCAATTCCATGATGAGTAAAGTGCTGTTGTGGCTCCTCATGCTCAATCAGGTCAAACTCTCTTTCATCCTCATCACCAAGATCTTCCTCTTGCACTTTTTCCTTGGCTTGAAAAATGTGGTAAAGTATGGATGGTGCTATGGACAATGGCTTGGAGGAATGGAGTGGGAAAAATGTATGAATGAGGGAGTTTGGGGAGTGACAAGTAGTTGATGGGTTAGGATAGAAATAGCGGGGATGATGGTTTTATT
Organism: Pinus taeda; assembly: GCA_000404065.3. Taxonomy (NCBI): domain Eukaryota; kingdom Viridiplantae; phylum Streptophyta; class Pinopsida; order Pinales; family Pinaceae; genus Pinus; species Pinus taeda. The sequence continues at coordinate 110,810 of APFE030549266.1, read as the reverse complement.
TTATGAAATAAGTGATAGGAGAACTAGGGTTTACAATAGAAATTAGGGTTTTTATTTTAAAGATGAAAAACCAAAAAATCTTGACACAAAACCCTAAGCAACAAGAGACATTAGGATACTTACTTGTAAAGAGGGAAACTTGAAGAAATTTGATGGAACTTGGTGATGTGAAGTGTTTTGGGGATTTTTTGGGCAAAGTACAATGCCACCTATAGAAGCACAGCGCCAGCCTCAAAGCACAACACCCGTGTATTTTTACACAGGGAAAAATCTCCAGAAGCGCAGCGCCGAGCTAGAAGCGCAGAGCCACCACTCAGAAGCACGGCGCCACTTGTAGACAGCTTTTGACTGCCTTCCCAGTGTCCAAATTAGGTGTGGGATAGCTTTTTGAAATATTTTCAATTCTACTTTCCAGAACATCTTGAATTTTTCCTTTTGGAGTTAATTTGTCCTATCAAAAGTCCAATCTCCCAAGACTGGTCAAAAGGTGCAGAATGAGGCTGCCAAAATGCATAGTGTTGTTGCAGTCAACTTTTGAAGGTCTTCCTCAACTCCACATTGAGCTCATGATAGCTCATTAGAAAGATATTGTTGTCTAGTTATCATTTGACTCATAATTCAAGTCATTTGGTGAACCCGGCTATGAGAAATCGTGTTTTTGCCAAGGTCACTCTAGAAGTGCATTAACTCCCTTGTAGCAACTGTATTTTTGACATTTTTCTAAAACCATGACACCTGTGTACAAACTGAAAGAGGATTTTCTTCTTGGGTCTATGATGGAAAAAAACCTCTATCACGTTTTTCAAATTCATCTTTTCTTGCTCAGAAACACAGTTTGAATAAAAATCGTCCCTTATGTGTGGTGAATGGCTTGTTCCTTGGAATGACTTCTCAACAAATGATGGAGACCTGATGTTTGATGATATTAAATGGCCTCATACCTTCTGATTTCTCGCATTCCTCATCTACTTAGATATGTCTACTCCCATAGACAACCCTAGCTCAGTGGGAGAGGAATTTAGGGTTTTAGTGCTTGTTTCTCTTTTGTTTTTGCAGGTGAATTGGTGCTCATGATGACTTGATTTTTGCAGTGGCAGGTGCTTGGAAACATCATTAGATGCTTAGGAGTAGCTAGGAACCAATATTACATATGGAAACATAAAGATACATAATAAATTAAGATAAAAACGAAATACTCTGTTTTCACCTCAAAACAAGTTTTGAGGTGAGAACTACTTTCGGCTTTCAAAATGATAAATTATGACTTTACCAATAATTATTGGCTTCTTCATGTCCTTGTTGATCATTATTGGCATGTAATAACTGGATTTTACCATGGTCAGACCCTAAAACCTAATGGGACCAAACCCTAAGAGCTAATGAAATGAATTGCAAAGGGAACATGAGCCATGACTAAAATATATGGAAGAGGATCAACACGTACAGATCATGAAGGAAAATTGAAGTAAACCCTACCATAAGTGAATCCATGACCTAATGGAATGCAAACTCATCTGTATGGGACTCCTACTATAAAATGAAAAAGAGCATATTTTGATCACTGATGGCAGTGTGAAGACACTGACACTAACACAACCAAACCTTGAATCGAGAGCTTTGACAAGCTCAACTTAAACCAACAATTCAACATTCTTCAATAAGAAATTCAATGAAAGATATCATAAACATTTTCTTGTAAAGAGAGGTGCATATATATTATATCCACAATCTTATTTACCTATTCAAGAAAATTGTTACTGAAAAAGTTTCACTATTCAAAATCTAGCCCAAAAATGTTTATTATCCAAAAGGTAGATCCAAAAAATTTTGCTATCTAAAACTTGCATATGGAAAATGTGGGATGAGAGTGAGAAAATGGCTTTTCAACTGAGTTTATTTATAGGTTTCAGCTGAAACGGTCACATCCTTTCATTTGACATGGTCACACTGTGGTATTTTCATGGCCAATGGAAAAAATGAAAAACGTTTTCAACCAAAAGCACTAGATTTTTGAACGATTTTTTTTCCCATTAAATTTAACTTTCAACCTAAATATTTTAACATTCTACCGAAAAAAAATATTACTTTCGGCCCAAAACCTGCAACCCTTCAAACAACCAGAGATGGCTCACATCTGTTCACTCTTCTCCAATTTTGAATTGGTTAAACTCCATCAAATATAGTGAATTTACATTCAAAACTAATAACAACATTTGCAAAATTGAATATACTTTCACTAGATATAAATTTTATGGAATTTCATAGATATTTGATGTTGGAATCACAATTAGCGTTACACAAAAACCCACAGGTGTTAGTAAACAGATGTATCGCTAGAGTTAATGGCTCCACGAGAGGTGGTTAAGCACATGTCACAAAACACACGAGGAGCATTGGTTTATCCAATGTCCAACAATCTCCCCCCCTAGTGCAAACCGAGTGTGATTCGAACTCAATATCTTTAGCTCTATACTACTTTTTTGAATCATGATTGTTGTTACACCAAAACCAGCAGGTGTTAGTAAATTGACACGTCACCAAAGTTAACATATCCATGAGAAGCAGTTAAGAACTTGTCACGAAACACACTGGAAGTGTTGGTTTCTCCAATGTCCAACATTTGCTAATTTTAACTAATTTTCTAGTAAAATGTGTGCAAAAAAATTCTGAAGATCATTGTGATTCAGTGAAATCAAAATTTTGTATCTTCCAAAATATACTATGAAAAAATATGGAAAACCTATGGTGCATTACGTTAGTCTATCCTATTTAGTGGGTAGTTTTTATAATTTTTAGTTTTAATTAATGTGATGAGAAACATGGTGCTTTGCTAAACATCTTCAAAATATGTAGTTTTTTCGTATTGGTTCAATTCAAAAACTTCTAGGAATTATGATATGCATATGTTGGCTTCATAAATATAGCCATGTCAAAGTAGAGTTTTCCTAGATTGTTGCAGCATATTTTTTTTTTTCAAAAACATATTGCTAACATGGAATACATTGGGGCAAAAAAACATGACTTTTTATTGATCCCTTGATTTTTAAAGAAGACAAAGTCAAACAATGGTTAAGTTAACATATCAAATGTGAATAAGAAAATTCTAAAAAATAAGCAATAGAAAGCTAATAAAATTCTGACAAGTTTTCTTTTTACTGTAAAATGAAATTCTAAATAGAAAAATCACTTTTGCTTACTAAAATTTGAAAATTTTCTAAAAATGATATTTTTTTTCTCAAAAAGGGCCAAAACTGTAACCCAACTTCACATTTCAAATTATACCAGGATTCCCTCATTTGGATCATGCATTGTTTGAAGATATTATTAAGATATGGTATCAAAGCCTTTAGCTTATTGGGTTGACCAAAATTCTATCTACCAAAATTTTCGACTAACCTGTTTTACAGTGAAACAAAGATCGATCTTGTAGTGGTAATCTGTGTAGATATTCTACCATTGAACTCAAGACTCCTACATTGTTGTTGAGGGGTTGTGTGACTTCCCCTTTCTTCACACGGCTCGCTTCCATGTTGCATCAAAAGGATCACAGTCCGAGGTTGAAGCAACTCGTTGAGCACCAGAAACTCAAGATTCAAATGTAAGATCTCATTGTCTAAAAGTTGGTGGTCATGGTGGCATGAAACATTACTTTTCCAATAGTTCTCCAGACCAACAACATTATTTGATACATTAGTCGATTGGTTGACTTTTTATAATCAATTGGGTCTAATGCACTAAATTCAAGGATGGTCAACTTGACAAATAGAATTGTTAAAGATGGCTCCTCTATATTTATTTTCTAATTGTTTATATATGTCGATGTTGGGAGCTCTGACATTGAGATATTGGCACATGTAACACTTCTAGGAATTTTATATACAAAGAGCATGTTTATCAAAGATGATACCCTGCTTTGAGTCAAGATGAACTCAATAATTTGTTATGATAGATGACTTCAATTCAAAAGCTGCCACTAATAGTAAGTGTAAAGTAGAGTTGGTAGAGGATTTCTAGAACAAGATCTCATTTCCATTCAAGGAATAAGATATGAGAATTTGGCATGCAAGTGATTCCAAATTGATCAATGTATCAACAAATGCAAATCTAGATGAGTCGATTTGTTTGGAAAAAACCTACCAGAGCATAAGTGTTTGGATGCATTTGTGTGGAACTGCTATTTTTGCATGTAAATGTAACACCTCCCTATTATTATTATTATTATTTTTTGGTTGTAATGTAACACTGCGTGTATAGGATAGTAGGAGAGAAGGACTGCACCACATGTTGTGAATATGTGACACCATGAAACATATCGGCTATTGTACATGAAACCTAACAATCATTACACTCAAGAGAGCTAGAAATGAATTACAGCTAAGTGGATAGATCAACTCTTATATCCAAATATGCTAATGTATTTTATGACTATGGAATTTAACAATAATGCCACAACAATCTATATTTATCCAATGAGGTAACTCAGGAATTTGCAATGCACATAAAACATACATGATTAGGGAACTCATTCTAGATCACAATTTTCTAAGCCACAGAATAACCAGTAATAGTACGAGGAGTTCACTATCTAGGTTACTTTGATTTATCATTGATTACCCCTGAATCTCCATTTCATAGTAAGAATGGAATTTCTCTCTTATTCTTAGAAATTTCGTAGATGTTATTGGAATTATCAATCATCACAGTTTAGGTCAAGTGAGTTAGTCTAATATTAAATCCTTACCTTAGGACATGAAAATATTTAGCTCTAGAGTTCTAAGTTCAAACTTTGATAGTCAACTATATCAACCCTACTTATCAGCATCCTTCACCTGGAATCATTGTTCACTGCTAGTAGTACAAAACATCCTTGTTTGAGATGACAATGATTGAGAGAAGGTTACCAAATAAAACTCCATTCCATGGGTTCAGAATGGGAGCAAGAAACAAGCTCTCCTTGGCATTTAGACAAATGGAGGGAGATTTTCAAGGGAATACATTTAGTACTTTAAACCCATCTACTCCTAAATCTAACATAGAGATCTATCTTATCACATCACCAGTTAGAGTTGATTGTATAGTTTACCCCTAGAAAATGAAGCCTTATGAACTAAGTAAAAAGAGTTCTAAATAAAAAGAGTTGGTTAAGGTAATGTTGGTGAATTCAAAATTTTCTATTCTACATGGCCAAAGGGTGCATTCATTCTATGGTTACAAATAAAAGGAGAGATACTTATCATTTTATGTAATTATGCAACCAGAAACATGAATGAGGAAGCTAGTGAGGATGGATTTTGTGCTCAACACCACTCACAATTACTCATTTTTGTGAAAACTCATTAGGTTCAGTGTTATGTTACTCGTAACACTAGATTATGTCCATGTTCAAGAGCCATTTTCATGCTTAACCATGTACCTAATGTACACACGAAACTTTACCCAAGGTTAACAAATGTTTGTACACCCAACAATGTGTCCACTATAAATGCAAAGTTATGCCCAATATTAACAACCATTTGCATACTCAACAACATATCCATTATAGACAAAAAATTAAACATACTTGCACATTTAATAACATACCCTTTGCAAAAAACAATCCCAAGGGAGCCATTGCACACTTAATCAACATACCCAATATAAAATCAAAATGAAATTCTATTGAATTTACATGCTATCAGCAATAACTCATAAAATATTGTCTCAAAATATCATGGTGGGACAACACATACTCTAGCTCTATTAGTTCCTACATGGGTTATGTCAATATGCTATGATAGTACAAGAAGGAAGTACAAGGGTAGTTATAACATTTACACTTAATTTTTGAGTTTCTCTTGTTGTATGTGTAAGAACGTTAAATGCCACTAAATTGGGATCAGCTTCTCTACCCAGCAATAGTTGCACACTCCTTAAGTGACTCACATGATTAGTTAAAATCAAGGCAACTAATCATTGCACCACCTAAATGGGGAGTTATGCAATAACATGAGAATACTAGGAATTTCAATAGTGTTGTACTAGGAAAAATTTATAACAAGACGCAGCTAGTTGCATATATCCACAGGGCTCAGAACGAGTTACCATGGCCAACAAAAGAAATTACCTCATGAAACTAACCATTATAATGTTATAGAATTACCTAATGGCAAGGGGATATGTAATGGGTTCGTGACTTGAGGAATGTAATTATTTAACATCAGTGTCTAATGATCAATATTCTATTTTTAATCCTTGTGCACAATGTCAACATCATACACATTATTCCAAAACCCTACAGATTAATATCTACACATAATACTAAATTAGGGCATGTGGCATATAGGGAGAACATAACTAGTAAAGTACTTTCGAAACCATGCATAGGCAGGGGAACAATCCAATCATAATGGGATATCGTGGTAATAAATCTATTGTATGGTCACTGTTATAAGGCCAATAATTATCCTCCCAACCATTGGCAATCTTCCTTCAATGCAACTGCCACCCCCTATTTTATGAAGCTTCTCCCAATGACTAGGTCATGGATTACAGAGTTCTATTTCACCTCTACCCTGCATATAGGATTTCAAATATGGCTTGTACCAAGTTCCAAATACACTTCTTCTCCACTCATTAGCCAATGATAGTTTTTAGAGAGGATATTCAGTCTTTATTTCTTCAGGGATTCCAGCAATTGATCTCCACCCTAAGAGGGAGCTAGAGAAGATCCCCATCGTTTATTATTTCAGGCAATCCATAGATTGATCTCCACCTTATGGGGAGTCTAGAGAAGATCTCCACCCTTTATTATTTCATGGAATCGAAAAATTAATCTCCACCCTATGAGGGAGTCTAGAGAATATATCTACCCTTTATTATTTCAAGGAATCCATAGATTTATCTCCACCCTGAGATTACTTTAGCTACTCCACCCAATGTTGGGATTCCAGAATGTGTTAATCCTTTTAGAAGTAAATTGATCTAGGTAGCTATAGGCCTTCACCCTTTTAACCTATGAAAATATGTAAATTACCCACTCTTAGTCAATTTGTGTATATTGGTTCCATTAATGATAACACAAAATTCATGCCTATGGTGCATTGATATCAAGCACGTAGATTACAACTGATAAGCCAAATTGTTGTGGTAGAAAATTATTCATTCTTAAGGCGAATAGTAGTATCATTTTAGTAGGATAAGGACAATCAAATGATTACATTACTAAAGTGTTTCCTTAATCAATCAGCATACAGAGGCTACGAACACCCTCAAATATATATTAGAGATAGTTGGGTTATGGTAGTCACCACCTCTTTATCTGTTAATCCAATTCTAGAAGGAGCACTGCCTACTAAATGATACCCTAACATATAGCTAGGAATTAGGCATGAAAAAAATAATTTGACCATCAAATCCTACCCTAGAATTGTTTTATAGTTTCATAGCCATTGACCCCTAGGGTTGCAAACGAATTTCTTTTAGATATGGATTTGGGTATGGTAGTCACCACATGTTTCTTTATTAACCCAGTTCTAGCAAAAGAATTACCTACATAATGATACCCTAACATCTAGCTATAAGTTAAATATAGTAAAGTGAATAAGTTGGATTAACATACCCTATCCTCTAGATCAAGTGCAGAGACAACAAAATGATCAATACCGTATCAAGGATAAATATGTAGAGTCCATGGTGACTAACATCTAGGTTTTAATATTTCACTGTTGCCTTCGAATTGATCGCTATTTGTAGTAGGAATCCTAGTAGTGGGTGGTAACATAGTTCCTTGACCATGGTAGTGTGTAGAGATAAGTATGATGACTTTGGGTGGAAGCAAGTGTGTGACCTTGCATTGAGTCAAGTGATATGCATGGAGGTTTGTTGGGATGGGGTCCCTAGGGTCAATTTTGTTAAGTTTTGAGTCAATTTTGTATTATCTTTTGTAGTGAATGTAAAGTCTCCATGAAATGTGGAAAGCGGAGCATGAAAATAGTAGAAGTCAAAGGGGATTTAGTCCCTTAGTTGGGTAGGTGATAGAATTGTTTTGAGGCCTCCCCATGGTTCGTAGACCATGGTATTGTAAATAAAATTCTATATAAAGTTGAGTCATAGCGAATCTTAGGAGAAATGTTTTGTGAAGAATCGTTTTAAGAGAAAAGTGCTAAGGCAGGAAAGGTTTGTTTCCTATACTTAGGCGAAAGGGGAAGGCTCCTGCAGCTAAGTGCGCATAAACCTCGGTAAGTCTGCAGGATGAGTACGCAAGGATATGAAGTCTATATCTCAACATTTCTATCTAATAAAGACTATTTTGAGCTGAAATTGAAGCATCTGTGTCCTTTTATTTACTTCTGCAAAGATTATGTATCTTCTCTCTATAATTTGTTTAATATGAATTAATGCTTATTTACTGTGCAGAACTGGTAGATCTGTAATATTTATGAATGATAAGTATAACTAAGTACCTTCACGAAAATCTAGAAGTCATTAGATAGATTTGTAGTAGTTATCTGTTGAAAGGATTAGATCTACGTGAAGGAATATCTAAGCCATAAGAGCTTCAGGAACCCATCACGCAGGGCTTCGGATGCATAAACCTGGTTTTCGCATCCCCCAATAGTGCTTCGAGTGAAACTGCAACCTATGCTATGTAGGTTGTTGCCGAAAGGGCCAGTAGTTTAGGGTTTTTTTAGTTGGTACAGTTAAAGCAGAACCTAGGTCAGGCCCCATCAAACCAACAAATCGTTTCGTTGTCGGGACCATGATCTATCTAAGGAATGTGTGATGTTGAATAAGTGGTGCCCTACTAAGAAATAAGTTGAGAAGTGGCTCGATCAGACGTTGCACACATTTGCAGCTCTAGAGAATAGAAACCCATGATTATCCAAGGAATAGTGGCTGAATAGATACCTATACACAAACGAAACCGAATCATTTGTCTATTTTTTCCCTTGCAAACTACATGAGTGGCTGTCTAAATTAGCAGATAGTCAGGGTACGTGGAGGCTTGACACCCATATTGTGTGGACCCCAAAGTTGGTGAAGCGCCTGGAAGCTTCAGAAAATAACATCACGTAAGTTGTTAATCACAAGATTGATCATATTGTAGGTCGATTTGTCACTGAGCTCGTGATTGATACAAATATTAGCTATAGCGAAGCAAAGTGCAGTCTCTTCAAGGAACCGCGAGGTAAGTACTTAAAATCTCTGAAAACTTGGATTAAGATGTTGTTGTGTGAAAAATGGGTTATGCCATTACCTTGATTTTTGGGACTACGCGAAGCAGAAAACCCTTCAAAAGGAATAGAAAATCAGGAATTGAATATAGCCCACTATTAGGACCCTCTTCTAGCGATGATGAAGAAACTAGTCTATGTACATTGCGAAGTGCGTTACAAATAGTAAGTCAGGGTATCCCAAGGATACCTCGCCCACCCACTCCACCTCCATCTCCAGCTCCGCCGCATACACCTACACCTTCATGTCCACCTCCACCTCCGCCTCAACCGTTCAACATGGAAAATGCAATGAATATGCCGATATTCAAAGGGGTAGGGAGCGAAGACCCTGATCAATTCTAGTTTGTTACAAATGTTGTGTGGATAGCACAATAGATCACTAATGATAATCTAAAGAAAGAGAAACTGGTCACAGCATTGTAGGATAGGGCACTGACTTGGTATATCAAGTTCTGTCAAGACATACCTAGCACAACATTGGAAAAGGCACAGTCTATCACAGAGTTTAAGGAGATACAGCAAAGGGTAAATGAATCTTCGTGGGATTTCGATCAAAGGCTAAAATGCCTGATCTGGCAGGCTAATATGAACATCATGGATGATCAACGCAGACACTGGTACATTGATTCATTGTTGCCTCACCTAAGATTACCAGAAGATAGGAATGCAAGAAGAGGCTGTGGAGATCATGATGAGGTTTGAAGCCTCACCAGTATAAGATATGAATGTTGGAGTACAACAGATTTAGTCGCAGCTGGCAAGTATGCACATGGAGTTGCAGTGCTTGAAAATAGGAAGGGAAGCTCAGCCAGATGTGCACATTGAAGTATGGTGTATAAAATGCAAGGAAAAGGGACATGATAAGGATCATTTCCATTTTTATCAAAATTACCTGATTGGACGAGGTCCTGTGCCTCTGAAGCCTAAAAATATCATGGGACCTGTTAGCCTTGCTAGCAAAAGGCCCAAAATTGGATCCATATATGCTCTTAAAAATTTCCAAATTTTCTTAAAATAATCCCAAGGGATGATTTAAATGCTCTTGAAATCTTCAGCATCTGCTCAAAATCACCCCAAGGTCAAAAACAGTGTAAGAGAGCCCTTGGAAGGGTGGAAATAAACTAGTGGGATGAAAAAAATGCTTGAAAATCATGAAAAACCAAAAGCATAGGCTTAAAACAGTCAAAGCACAGTCGTCGTCAGATCTAGAAGATCAACAGTCCAAATCTGATCGGCGGGTCGCATCAGCACAAGCAATCGATGAAAATCGGCGTGGGCCCAAGGGAAATGGTGATTGCAATCGATGATCACTATCAGAGATAGCGTGGAGCACTTACAAACGGTCCAAGGCAGGAGCGCTATGCGATTGCGATTAGATCGCATCGCAATATCGCACCGGTGATGACCAAGGGGCAGGGCCTTTACATATATGTGACAGCGACCCGATAACCAAGCTCGTTGGGGTTATAAACAATATTGTATCATATTTCAAGTCCGCAGAAAGCCCAATTTTTAATTTTTTGTGTATTTTCACTCTTTAAATGAAAATACAAAGGGAGCCTTGGGTAGCACTGATGTGATAAAGCTCGAACATGAAAGGGTCTGGGAAGTGAAATATATATAATTTGAGATCCAGGAAAGGCCAATTTTCATATTTTTCAGTGTTTTACATATTTTCGAATACGGGGAAAATATAAAGGGACCAAGCCACCTGCAATAGGTGACAGCGACCCAAATAGAAGACCCGATAGGATAATAAGCAATGTTTAAGGACTTTTGAAGTCCGAAAGGAACAACTTGGCGGGATTTTCACAGTATTTCTATGTTTTTTTGTGTTTAACGAAAGAAACAGTCACTCTCAGCCTTTAGAGGGAAAACAGAAACCCAAGGACCCTTTCCATCACATAGCATAATCTAAGAGATAGTTTGTAGGGAAAATAGAGGCTGGAAAGTGATCATGGAGCCACAGCACGCGCAGCTAGCCTGAGACAGAAATATCATGGGCATTTGCAAGGCAGCACATCCACAACAACAGAATCGATCATAGAGCAGATAGCACAACCCATCCCAATAAACAGAATGCTCATGGAGCATATTTGACATAAGAGAGCTCCTAGATAGCGCAACAAACTATCCAAAATATCCGAAGGTCATTATTCCTCTATTAGAAGGTGAAAACCTCTGAGCCATGCTTGCCCATAGAGGGGATCAAACAGTTAAGGGACAGATCAGACAAATTAAGACTCCGAGCCTCTTAGATCTCAGAAGCATTGTAAACAGGCTATAAATAGTTTTTAGTAAGATGTAATACGGGTTCAACTTCTAGAGACTAATGAGACTTTGCTACTTAAGCTTCTCATCTTCATTCAGTAGTAATGCAAGATTTTTTTGCTATTATATGTTCAATATTCCATTTTCTCTTATGTTCTAATCTTTAACTTGAACAATTTGTTCATGTTTTCTTTTGTGTCTAAGGCCAGATAACTGTCATCTTATATCTGCTTCGATGAATTAGACTTGCAAGCTTTTTTACTACGTGTAGCTATCCATTCATATGTGGTCATATATGCGTCTTTCGGTATAGTCAGTATTCTCTTTTGCTGCCTGTAGCTAGCCATTCATTTATGTTTATGTTTGCATCTGCCGGTATGGTCAATATTCTCCATCCATTCATTGAATCTACAAACTATTGAGCATTAGTGGTCTAAAGCCTTATAAGCTAAGGGTGTTCATGCATGTCTTTAGTAAAAACATAGTTCAAATAGTTATTCTAGTTTGATCCAAACCATCATTTATTCCAATAGTTCAGAGAACAATATTGAAGATTATATGTTACCAAGCATCTTCGATCTGCAATCTAGGAGAGTTTCTTGGAGTGCTAACATAATTGGCATCATTATCGAGGAGAGGAAACTAAAGCTCAGCTCCTTGGGAGATGACACAGACCCAACTTTGATGATGAACAAAGTCTGGTCACTTTTTGGTTGTAATCATCCATCTGGCAACTCTACTGAAGGACGAACCTCTTGGCAACTCCTATTCATAGTTCTAGCTCAGTTTGTTAGGCATACTTGGAGAAATCCTCAGAAGCCACAAGTTGATCCAGTACCTGACCTAGAAAAAATCATCAAAGAAAGAAAGGCATTGCAAAAAGGAGCATCAGGTTCAGGTAAACCTAAACAATCTTTTATAGCTCTTCAAGAAAATCCTGCAATAGAGCAAATACATGTTGAGAGTATAGCATCTAATACTAGCAGTGAAGAAAAACTCTCTGAGATTTATAAAGCTCCTTATTCTTTAGGTTCTCCTTTTGTTATAAACCCAAAGGAAACCTCACATCCTATCCATCATACTCCTTTAATCTTATCAGTCACTCCTCATCCCTCTATCATTCATACTATCAATACTCTTATAGCCACCACAACTATGGCAGGTCCACAAGCACCCACCAAAATGGAAAGAATCATAGCTGCTAGGTATGGACCTCTAGTACTACCCACTCCTTTGAATTCCATGCCTACTAGAGAATATCATAAGTATATGCCTAAGTTCACTGGGACTGAAGGTGTTTCAGCTGAAGAACATCTTGAATCATTCTATAGCTATGCTGATAACCTGGACATTAGTGAAGATGATGTTTGGATGAGAGTCTTTGTCCAAAGCATAGATGGAGAGGCTAGAAAATGGTTCACAGAATTGACCCCAAGATCTATGGCAGATATTGAGGCTTTAGATGATACATTTCTAAAGCATTGGGGGGATAAGAAGGATCTCCTCTATTACCGCATTGAGTTTGGGGACTTAAGGAGGTAAAATGGTGAGTTTCTGTTTGATTTTAATAAGAGGTTTAACCGCATGTACAGTAAGATAGCAGCTGAAGTAAAACCCACCACTACCTCTGCTAGACTCATCTATGCCAGTGCCTTTGATTCTAACTTCTATTTATTATTGAGGGAGAGGCGATGTGCTACTTTGGCCTATATTCAGGATGCAGCCTTGGAAGTAGAATAAAACATCATAGCTGCAAAAAAGCTCAAAGGTAATGTTGACAAAAGGAGACAGAGGGATGAGTCTTCATCATCTTCAAATCCCAAGATCGATAAAATGACCAAGATGATAGAGTCATTAGCCTCTAAAATCTCCAACTTAAAGGTTGAGCAGCACCCTAGGAAAGGAAGAGTTCCTAACACCTTTTCTCCTCCAAATCTAAATTCATATAAAAGAGCAAGTGAGCAATTGCAGATTCCATAAAGAAGAAAATATGCCCATCAAGACCAAAGGCTAAAGACTCCTTTTCAAAATGCAGTCATGGAGGAAGAGTAGTTTGAGGAAGATGATGTGATCCATTGTTTTGAAGATAAAGGTAGTGCCCCTTTCTTAACCTTTGTTGCCTATGAAAAGTGATTGTTCAATGACCAGATCATCCAAGAGTGGGACGATGAAGCTTTTCTACAAGCTGAAGATCACCAAAGATATAATCTAAGGTCGAAGATGAAAAATGCCAAGGAAACCCCTATTCAAAGAGCTATTGTCCCTGCAATACAACAAGCTAATAAGTAGAAGCAACCGGTAGTTGATCCTATCATCCTCAAAGCTCTAGCTCATGAGGAAAGAGACCTTGACAAGTCCCCTTCTTCTTTCAGTTTTCAATCAGAAATTTAGAAGCTAAGAATACCAATGCCTCTGATTGAACTAGTGAAGAATGAGTCCTTCAAAAGATCCATCCTTGAGGCCCTTGACCGTAAAGCCATCCAAGCCTCCACTAACTATGTAAATCTACAATATGATGAGGCAGTTGTTATTCTCAGCCCAATGATTGAAAATTGTGAGGGCCACTCCCCATCATTCTATGTCTCTTTGACTATTCATGATAAAATCCTTCACAACTTCCTTCTAGACACAGGAGCCAGCCATAATCTAATGTCCAAGGCTATCATGGATAAATTGGGTCTTGACATTACCAAGCCCTATCATGACATGTTTTCTTTTGACTCTAGAAAGGTGAAATGTTTGGGATTAATCGAGGACCTATCCATCACTTTGCCTTAGCTACCCATGAAGAGCGTGATGATGGATATTGTGGTAGCAGATGTACCTCCCAAGTTTGGCATGTTACTTTCCAGAGGTTGGATCAAGAGATTAGGTGGAACATTGCAGAATGATCTATCCTATGCTACTGTCCCATTTTTTGGAGGTGAAATCAAGAGGTTATACAGAGAAGCTCAGTTGGCTTATATAATCAATGATGAAAGGAATCCCACTAATCATCCCATCTATGCTTTTGAGCCTGATTTTGGAGTTTGTTTTCTTCAGATTGAAGAATCTCAATTGGCCTCTAAGCAGCTTAAAAAACCAGTTTTCCAGATCACAGAGGAAGAAGGACCACTGGTTTGGGACATGTTCTTTGATGGGGTTTTCTCTAAGGAAGTTGTAGGAGCAGGGGTAATCCTTGTGTCCCCCATGCAAGAATGCATTGATTCATCTTTTATATTAACTTTTCAGGTCACAAATGACACAGCAGAGTATAAAGCAGACCTTATTATTCAACAGGTGTACAAAACCTTCCAAGCAAAACATCCAAGGCTGAAAGCATACAGAGAGGAGGTGAAATATAGACCATCTCTACCTGATAATATCAAATTCTGGAAATTTTTTGAAGTAGAGGATCAAATCAATAGGATTTTGCAAGTCTTTGATGAATTTGATGATATACACATTGACCAAGAGAAAGAAACCTTTCATAGAAAGGTAAAAAGGGTCAATTTTTAGTTTGGTGACTATTTTCTCAAAAGTAATGCATCAAAGAAAGGATTAGATGTTTTGATGGCCCATTCAATGGGTTGTTATTTGAACTTTATTTCAGTTAAGGCTTTAAAGCCTTGGTATTGTAAATATGTTGTTTTTGAGTTTTTATTTCATACTAAATAGACTCCATGCCCAATGCAACACTAGGAGGAAGATTTGATTTTGTTTCTACAGGAAAGGCATTGATCTGTGATCCTTGAAACCTCACATGGAGGGATTCATCCCCAGAAGGAGCCAGTGTTAGCCTCGCTAGCAAAAGGCCCAAAATTGGATCCATATTTGCTCTTAAAAATTTCCAAATTTTCTTAAAATCATCCCAAGGGATGATTTAAATGCTCTTGAAATATTCAACATTTGCTCAAAATCACCCCAAGGTCAAAAACAATGCAAGAGGAGAGCCCTTGGAAGAGCGGAAATACACTAGCGGGAGGCAAAAAATGCCTGAAAATCGTGAAAAACCAAAAGCACAGGCTTAAAAAAGTCAAAGCACAGTAGCCGTTAGATCTATCTGATCAACAGTCCAGATCTGATCGATGGGTCGCATCAGCACACGCAATTAGTGGAAATCGGCGTGAGCCAAAGAAAAACGGTGATTGCAATCATTGATCGCTATTGGAGATAGCATGGAGCGCTTACAAATGGCTCGAGGCAGGAGCGATATGTGATTGTGATCAGATCACATCGCAATATCGCATCGATGCTAACCAAGGGGCGGGGCCTTTACACATATGTGACAACGACCCGATAACTGGACCCGACGGGGTTATAAACAATATTGCATCATATTTCAAGTCCGCAGAAAACCCAATTCTTAATTTTCTTTTGTATTTTGGTTGTTTAAATGAAAATACAAAGGGAGCCCTTAGCAGCACCGATGCGATAAAGCCCAAACCCGAAAGGGTCCAGGAAGTGAAATATATAAAATTTTAGATCCGGGAAAAGCCAATTTTCATGTTTTTTAGTGTTTTACATATTTTTGAATATGGGGAAAATATAAAGGGACTAGGCCACCTGCAATAGGAAACAATGATCCAAAGGGTGGACCCGTTAGGATAATAAGCCACATTTAAGGACTTTTGAAGTCCAAAAGGAACAGCTTGGCGGGATTTTTATAGTGTTTCTGTGCTTTTTGTGCTTAAAAGAAGAAACAGTCACTCTCAGCCTTTAGAGGGAAAACAGAAGCCCAAGGACCCTTTCCACAACATAGCATAATCCGAGAGACAGTTTGCAAAGAAAACAGAGGTCGAAAGTGATCATGGAGCCACAACACACGCAGCTAGCCTAGAACAGAAATATCATGGGCATCTACAACGCAGCACACCCACAACAACATAATCGATCATGGAGCAAATAGCATAACCCATCCCAAAAAATAGAATGGTCATGGAGCATCTCTGACATAAGAGAGCTCCCAGACAGCACAACAAACTCTCCAAAATATCTGAAGGTGGTTATTCCTCTGTCAAAAGGTGAAAACCTCCAATCCATTCTTTCTCATAGAGGGGATAAAATAGTTAAGGGACAGATCAGACATATTAAGACTTTGAGCCTCTTAGAGCTCAGAGCATTGTAAATAGGCTATAAATAGCAGTTAGTAAGATGAAATACAAGTTCAACTTCTGGAGACTAATGAGACTTTGCTACTCAAGCTTCTCATCTTCATTCATTAGTAATAAAATCTTCTTTTGTTGTTATATGTTCAATATTCCATTTTCTCTTCTATTCTAAGCTTGCACTTGAACAGTTTGTTCATGTTTTCTTTTGTGTCTAAGGCCAGATAACTGTCATCTTATCTCTGCTTTGATGAATTATATTTGAAAGCTTTTTTACTGCTTGTAGCATTCATATGTGGTCATATATGCATCTGCTAGTACAATTAGTATTCTCTTTTGCTGCCTGTAGCTAGCCATTCATTTATGTTTATGTATGCATCTACCAGTATGGTCAGTATTCTCCATCCATTCATTGAATCTACAAACTATTGAGCATTAGTGGTCTAAAGCCTTATAAGCTGAGGGTGTTCATGCATGTATTGAGTAAAAACAAAGTTGAAATAGTTATTTTGGCTTGATCCATACCATCATTTATTCCAATAGTTAAGAGAACAATATCGAAGATTATATGTTACCAAGCATCTCCGATCTGCAACCTAGGAGAGTTTCTTGGAGTGCTAACAGGAACAAGAATGGGAGTACCATTATGGTGTGTTGTCTGCCAAATCGCTAGAAAGCACATGAAGGATAATTTTCACCTTTTGCAAAAGTTATACAGACATCGCAACAATTTTTTTGTACCTCTTGTAAATCAGTTAGACACTATGAGCGAAACTGTCGAAGTTACGAATTCATGATGGAAAGGACCCTTACCTATCAAATGAAGGTAGAAAATCGGCCTCAAGATTAGGGCGCAGGTGCAGCACGCAGAGGATTCCAAGGTCATGGAAGAGGAAGAGGAGGAGGGGTTGGAAGAGGTTGCAGACAAGTTATTTGTTATAATTGTGGTGAAGCTAGACATTTTGCGCGTGACTGTCAGAACCCAATGCATCCATCTTGTCTATATTGAAAACGATTTGATCATGTGATAGAAGACTACCCAGTGTTGATTTCCAAGATGCAAGAGAAAAAGACACAACAACCTATGCAGAATATCCATATGATGAGGGTGGAGCCTTGCGAAGAGGATCATATCATCAATATTGTAACACACAGTGGTATGGCCATAGGGGAAGATAAAGAAAAGCAGCTAGAGACCGAAGGATGGGTGCGCAAGGCTACTGAAAAGGAAATCAAGTTTGACCTAAAACAAGCTAAAGAAGCTTTGATGCAGGCCAAGAAGAATTTTTTTGAAGCTTCTATGTCTGGGTGTCAAGAGAAATCAGCTGGGAATAGTGAAGTGCAAGATGTGGATCCTTCGTTGTTAGCCACTTTTCTCCAAACTTGCATGAAGATGTTGAGGGATCATAAGGCAGTAGAAGGGATCCAGGAGCTGATTGGCAATTGTATGGGAAAAATTAATATTCCTTTAAAGCAACGTGCTATGAGGAAAATAGGTAAACACAAGAAGTGGACCGAGCGTGAGATGAGGTTAACCACACAAAGCGGGAAGTATGAAATGGACCAAGTCATCATGTATTTAGGTTCTAATGCAAATGTACTTCCTAAGAAGAAATGGGAAAGGATAGGAAGACCTGTGCTACAATGGTATCCTATATAGCTACGCATGGCCAATTAGGATAATATCATTCTTATCAGGCGCCTGTATGGGGTAACAGTGGACATTAAAGGAGTAAGTGCATTGCCTGACTTTGAGGTAATTGAAATAGTCGATGACAACAATCCTTACCCTGTGCTACTAGGAATTGATTGGGCCTTCAACATGGATGCAGTGATTAATCTGAAGAATCGAAGAATGACATTTGAGAAAAAGGCACTCAGGGTTATTATGCCAATAGACCCTGTTGAAGGAGCACACTATAATGAACTGGTCCGCGACTATGTGGAAATGGTGATCTAGATCAGATATACAAGATAACCGTGCGTGATGAAGATTGGATCAATCCCACTCTAGATGGGTGGATCACGTGGGATAGAGACTACTATACCTCAGACTCAGTATAAGAGCTCGAACGTAGGAAGAATAGGTTACATGAGGTCTCTATGTTGCGTTGCAATATGATGAAAAAATCATTGCGGTGCCTATCTTTGGAGGTAAGAAAACAGCCACATTATGATGGCTTAAATGATGTTAATTTATTTTTGGATTAATTTGAAAGAGAGGTGCCTAAAGAGCATAGTTTCTAGGTACTTGAATTAACACTGCACGCTACGCCTGCCCATTAGCGGGGTATGCATAAGGGAAGCTTTGTTGACTGGAGGGAATACAAGCGGATGATGAAGTTGAGCATTGGATACGCTAATACTCGGATGCCTAAGAAATATGGAAGAAAGGATGATCTGCGCGAGCATTTGGTGCAGTGGATTAAAGCTTGGGGATAAGACCCACAGCTAGAATGGGTACATATCTTTTTTCATACCCTCGATACTATCCCAATGAACTGGTATTTGGAAACAAAGCTATGTCATGGGATGGTTGAATGGGACATCTTGAGGGAAAGCTTCTTATCAACTTTCAGCTTTGAGGATGGATTCGAGTGCATTGATGAAGTGCTCTAGGAAATTAAGGCCTCTATCTTTAGAACACCTGAAGAGCCAGTAGAATGGGTTCAACCAGACTAGAGTACAGATTTACACCATGTGTTGGAATGCTACAATGTGACTATAGAAGAAGAAGAAGATGATGATTCATGAAAAATATATATTCGAGAGACTAAAGGACAGTGCGAGGATGAAGGACCTAAAGTAGAGAACCCTGATATATCAGAACCTTTGAAGACCAGGCAAGTAAAAATTGGATCCAACGCGCAGCCTAAGTTTGCAAAGATATGAGACTATTAGGATGAAGATATAGCTGATAAAGTTACAGAGATATTGTGCGAATACCAAGACTTGTTTCCTACTAATTTCTCAGACCTAAAGGGAATAGTATGGGATCTAGGAGTGATGAAGATCACTTTAAAGCCCGATGTGAAGCCCGTGAAATAGAGACCTTACCAGCTAAATCACAAGTATAAGGAAAATGTACATAAAGAACTAGACAAAATGTTGGAAGCAAGAATTATTGAGCTAGTAGAAGAATCTGATTGGGTGAGCCCTATGTTAGTTCAAGAGAAGAAGTAGCAAGGTGAAATCAGAATATGTGTAGACTTGAGGAAGCCCAATGATGCATGCATTCATGACCCATTTCCAACACCATTTACGGGCGAAGTTTTGGAGAATGTTGGAGGGAAGGAAGCTTATTCGTTCACTGATGGGTTCTTAGGGTACCATGAGATCAAGATTGCGTCGGAGGATCGCAGCAAGACGACCTTCATGACGGAGTGGGGATGCTTCTAGTACACAGTGATTCCGTTCGGGCTAAAGAATGTGCTTGTAATATTTTCAAGGGTTGTAATTGCAGCATTCAAAGAATTCATCATAAATTCTTAGAAGTGTATGTTGATGACTGGACTGTGTTTGGATTACTCAAGCGCCACATTGCAAGTCTACGCCTTATGTTGGATACGTGTAGCAAATACCAAATTGCTCTAAACTTGAAGAAATTTATCTTTTGTGTGCCTTATGGGATATTTCTAGGCCATGTGGTATGTAAGAAAGGACAAGTGGGTAGACCCTGTGAAGATAGCCATGATTGTCAATTTAGAAGCTCCAAAGAATGTAAAACAGTTGTGCACAATGTTGGGGCACGCTGGTTACTATAAAAAGTTCATAAAATCTTATGCACAGGTAATCGCGCCGATGGAGAAATTACTGAAGAAGGATGCGACCTTCTGCTGGGATGAAGAGTGTCAGTGCAGTCTAGATGTGTTGAAGGAAAAGATGGTGACTGCACCTATTTTGGTGTTTCCCAACTGGAAGAAAGAATTTCATGTGCATGTGGATTCCTCTTTTATTGCATTAGTGCGGAATTGACCCAACCCGGCGAAGGTGAGATAGATGACGATATAGCCTTCACGAGGAGGACATTGTCAAAGGCCGAGAAGAACTATTCCACTACCGAGCATAAAGGATTGGCAATGGTCTACGCACTATAGAAGTTTCGACATTATTTGTTGAGAATACATTTTAAAATGTATACAGATCACTTCGCTCTCAAGTACCTGGAAACCAAGCCATTGTTGGGGGGAAAGATATGTAGATGATTATTTTTGTTTCAAGAATATGATTTTGAAGTGATTGTAAAGCCTGGACGGTAGAACGCGGGACCAATTCATTTATCCTAGATTGAGACAGGTGAAGAACCACCTAGTTTGGAAGAAGGGTTTCTAGATGCGCAACTCTTTACTGTACGGGTCGCAAAATGATCATTTTGCTGATATAATTTAGTTTCTAAGTAGTGGAACAACCCTGAAAGGATATTCTAGTTATCAAAAGAAGGAATTGGTGGTCTATGCTACCAACTTTTATTTGATTGCGGGACACTTATATAAGATGGGCACTGATGAAATAATTCACCGATATGTTCAAGAATTTGAACAATCGAGCATCCTTGTTGAAGCACATGGAGGACTGGTGGGAGGATACTATGCAGGCAGAGAAACCACACTGAGGTTTCTATGTGTAGGATTATGGTGGCCAACGCTACATAAGGATTATAAGGCATATTGTAGGGCATGTGATGCATGTTAGAGGATGGGAAAGCCATCAGGAAGGAATGAATTGCCTTTAAATCCTTAGATTTCATTACAGGTGTTTGAAAATGGGTGATTGACTTTGTGGGTCCAATACAACCACCAGGGAAAAAGATGGGTGCACGGTACATTATTACTGCGATAGAGTATTTGACAAGATGGGTAGAAGCACAACCAGTGAAGGATTGTAGTGCTTCTACAAATGCAAAGTTCCTGTTTGAATATGTCTTGACAAGTTTTGGGTGTCCTAAGATATTGATGAGTGATAGGGGTACGCACTTCCTTAATGAAACTATTATCGTGATGCACAAAGAATTTCAAGTTTACCATCAAAAGAGTACACCCTATCATCCTCATGAAAATGGTATGGTTGAAGCATCCAATAAAATTCTAGAAAACACATTGATGAAGGTCTGCAACATGCAGAGGAACGATTGGGATGTGTGTGTATCAACAGTCCTATGGGCATATAGGATGACATGCAATAAATTAACATGACAAACCCTGTTCACACTGGTCTATGGGATAGAGGTTGTGATGCCCATGGAATATATTCTACCAAGTTTGTGAATTGCATTATTTACTGATATGGTGAACCGCGAGACTATGGAGGAGTGCCTCGTGCAGTTTTTGGAGTTAGAAGAAAATAGGTTTTTAGCAGGATTTCACCAACAGGTGCAAAAAGAGTGTGAAAAGGCATGGCATGATTGACATATTAAGCTGCGCACCTTCAAGGTGAATGATTTGGTCTTACTTTATGATAGCAAGTTCACGAAGTTCCCTAGGAAGTTTCAAATGAATTGTTTGGGACCTTATGTAGTCAAAGAAATTACAGATGGTGGCGCAGTTCTGCACACGAAGCTGAATGGGGAATTGTTCCAAGAAAAATCAGTGGAAGTCGTCTGAAGTTATTTCAAGGGGATGTTGTCCCTTTGCAATGACTACATGATGGCAGGACAATCTTAGTACTCCATTTAGCTGTGAGGGAGTATGGGACTATAAACTACACTGTCCGAAGACTAAGAAAAAAAAGTAAAGGGACTACACGAGGGGAGCTAGAAGTGCGACAAGAGGAGTTGCGCCAAGAGCGTTGCACAATGGAGGATGGTACCATGCAGATGAGTCTAAAAATAGTCATTGGATGCACTATAGATGATTTGATGGAGAAAATTCCATTAGGAGGACTAGGTAGGATACATTTATGGCACAAATCTTTGGCAATATACCATCAAAGATGAATTTATGAACAACAATTGGAGGGAATGGTTGGATTTGAATTTGAAATTCCCTGTAAATCTAGTATGCTAGCCTACAGAAGAACACTTTGCTTTCTAAAAATTTGTTGTCCTCCCTGTATGTTTAAGAACGATTTGGGGGAACTTTTGTCACAGTTGAAGTTCACAAACTTGCATGAGTGGATTCGTTATTCCTTGAGAAAATGATTGATCCTGCAGAAATTGTTATCTCTGAAGCCGCTGTCTCTAATGTTGCAGCCCCTTAAATTGCATCGACAATGGAAGCTACACCATCTATGCCTACGATGCTGAGGTTGCCTAGGTCTAAACCATATGTTGCTAAGGAGAAACAGAAGAAACCGCAAGCTGTATTGGTGAGGCAGTCACTGAGGAAGAACCCTACGAAGTTTTGGCAGAAAGGGAAGATGGACAAGTCGAAAAAGCTAGATGAACCCTTGGATCTTGACGTAGAGGAGCTTTGCAATGAGGTTGAAGAGTTGGATGTTGAGGAGGGAGAGCTTATCACTACGCTCCCAAAGTATATCCCTCCACAAAAGGGAAAAGTAAAGGTCCCGAAAGATCCTGAATCTGGCAATTTATGGTCTCTACACTACTATTACCGAATAAATTTGTATTTGAAGTCACATTTTTAGGGTGCATTGCCGACCTCAAAATGGAGGATTTAGATCCAGCTGATCACGAGAAATTCCTACACTTGGAGACAAACAAATATTTGGCAAAGATATACTATGAGGGGACCAGAGTCACGTGACTAGAGCCTATGAAGTGGGTCGTGGGGGTTGAAAAGGAAGGGTTGCTAAATTTATTGTGTGTACCACATTTAAGCAGAACCACTATCAACACAGTGTGCATACGACAATTGCTTACATTAGTTCATGATGGGTGTCTTTGGTTGGTAGAGCCCATCCCCATCATAGATATGTTGATCCACCGTATCACCAGGTTGACCTACCAAGGGGTGGATCCTGCCGGAGTTTGGAGGAAAGAGTAAAGACAAACAAATCGTGAACAAAATGAAGTGGGCATTTGGCTAAGTGAAAAAGTCATGCGGATACTCTATATGTTCCATCACCGACAAGGCGGTATAGTTTTCTACCCAGATTTTGGCTTGTAAGAATATGAGAAAGTGTCGCGCAGATTAGATGTCAATGCTAGTCATCTCCTTGGTTGTACAATGCGTGAAAGGGGTGTATTACAATTGGGCACAGTATCGTTGCAAAGAGTTTCTGTTGAATTGTCATGAAGCACAGGTTGATGACAAGGCATTCCACTATGCCTGACTGTTATGGTTAATTTCCCTAGTTGCATGGAGACTTCTAGAAGACAGTCAGTTCCCTCCACAGGATGCATATTTACTAGAGGCAGTGAAGTTTGCTTCACTGTGGGATTTAAAGGACACTGAACGGGTCATGGAAATGAAAATATTCTGGGTGCTAGTTGAGATGGACCTTCGCACAGTGCTCACCTAGAGGCCGAGGCTATCAGCTACCTTGTTTGAGCAGTTGGAGGCCTACGCGGAGTTTAAAGTGGATTTTCATAACATATCCATCTGTGCAAGGCACGATCCTATGAAAGTATGGTATAATTTACCGTACCTAGTCATTGACGCCGATATATAGGAAGTCAAGGGAAAATGGCCAAGTGAGTGGCAGTAGCCATTTCATCTCAGTGCAGGAACAAGCACAATTGGGGAAAGTTCCTTCGTGCAAGACATAATAGCACAGAAGAAAAGGGAAGTTGCATAGGTTGTCGCTCAATAGAAATCAACGCAAAAAAAGAAAGAGGTTGAGAAGGCCGCAGCCCAAGAAAAAGCAACATAGGAAAAGAAAGAAGTTGTTGCTAAGGTCGCTGATGACAAGGAGCGCGCTACGAAGGAGGTCACATTGGAGGGTGAGGGGTCTACTTTTCAACATACTGTAGACATGGAAGGGTCTGAGGAGGAAGGAGGTTGTGGCGAGGAGTAGAGCACTCCCTTCAAATTGCAGAAGTGGACCAAGGAGATGACTTCTAGACCCAGGAAGAAGCAGAAGTCAGACAAGAATGCACATGTGAATCCAATGTCCTCATTGAGGGGGACTTGGATAAGATCGGTGACAAGTTCCACGAATAAACAACGAAGTTGTGGACATAGTTCGAGCAGCAATACATGCAAATGCTAGGGAGTGTGCATAAGGATCTACGTGAGTTGCAGATTCAAACATGTTGAATTTAGGAAAGCATGGGACAGGCGAGTGGGATTCAAGCTGGACTGCAGCAAGCGAGCACGTCGGTGCCAGACACAGACAAAACTTTGGACCTTAGAGTTATTCCTTTACCAAACGGTTCACTGTGCACAGAAGAAGATGAAGCAAACACCTAGCTCGGACAAATAAAAAATGTGGGTGTCAACTTAGTCACGCTTCCTATTCAGACCCTCCACGCACTCCATCAAGGGCTATCAGACGAGCTCAGGATCAGGGAGAAGTGTGCACTATCAATTATCAGATAAGTCAAGATGAATAATGAGCATATTTTTGCAGAAAGGCTCAAGTGCTGAAGGAAAAGGAAGAATTGGCCGCACGAAGCCAGAGCTTGGAGGCAGAATTTATGCAGGCATGTCAGACGCTGCCCGAACTTCACATTCCAGAAGATGTAGCAGCAGTAGAAAATATTCAGAAGTTAGTTGCCGCAGTCAGAGAATCAAAGGATGAAGTTGACAGAGTAACATTTGAGTTCCAAATGAAGATCTCAAAGCTAGAATTAAAATTGTAGCCAACTACTCCGCCAGAAGTCCAAGAGCAGCGCAGAGCAACCACTAGGGAGAGCATGGCCACTTTAGATGCAACAGTCATAGGTTGCACACTGATCTTCGAACATGAAATGGAACTATGGACGACTCTATACGAGGAACAAAACCTGTAGAAACTTGGCATAGATATCCGGGATATGTAACATAATTTCGATGAACTTAGGGTGACTGCGTGCACTTTGGTGTCAATCCAGCGCTTAGCTTGATTGCAAGAAGGCAAACAACTACAAACATAAATTGAAGAGCTATAGAAAAAAGAGGTTGTCCTAAAGGCCCAAATACAACCTTGGACAGAGGAAGTCAATCATCTTACTCTGTCAATCCAGGTAAAGTTGATGACACTCCAGTAAACTCAAAGGCCAATTTGCCTCGTGATGGAAGGCCCAACTACAAAAACACTGGTAGAGGAAGTACAATAGGCTGCGGTGCAGGGTTCTACTGACATAGTTGTGTTGAAGACGAAGTTCAGTGACCTCTGCAAGAATATAGAGGCGCCATCTGAGTGACTCAAGGGAAATTCACCCAATTTGTGTTGGGGGCCTATTGGGATGGGGTCTCTAGTTCAATATTGTTAATTTTTGAGTCAATTTTGTATTATATTTTATAGTGAATGTAAAGTCTATGCGAAATGTAGAATTCAAAGGGGTTTTAGTCCATTAGTTGGGTAGGTGATAGAATTGTTTTGAGACTCGCCCATGGTCCATGGACCATGGTATTGTAAAGAAAATTCTATATAAAGTTGAGTCATAGTGAGTCTTAGGAATAACTTTTTTTGAAGAATCATTGTAAGAGAAAAGTGTTAAGGTAGAAAAGGTATGTTTCTTATACTTAGGTGAAAGGGGAAATCTCCTGCAACTGAGTGTGCAGAGACCTTAGTTTTTTTGGTTGGCGCAATTAAAGTTGAACATGGGTTAGGCCCCATCAAGTCAAATGGACTCAAACACACAGAGGGGAAAAGGAAGTGTGCCACTTAGAAGCATGTAATAGTACGTAGCTTGAAAGGAACACACGAGCAGAATGACATCATACGCTAAGATGTGAAACAGTCCACAAGTTAAAGTCATGGGTTAATCCAACAACACATATTCAACAAGATTCATACAATTGCATTAAAAGTAGTTCATAAGAAAATGCGTAAGTTAAAAGACATACATTGCTAAAGTAACCAAAATAGTCCAACTACAATAACAACAAATGCATGAAAGCGTGATGGCTCTGATATTATTATTATAAGTGAAAGTTCCATCCATACATACACCATTGACAACCACTACCCTCAATAGTGGAACATTAAAGTCAAGAACACCTACTCCTCCAAAGAAGTATACTCGCTCTATGTTGTGGAGAAGCCAAGGCTCGTCACAATACTCCCAATCCTTCTCTAAGCCTAATCCTAGCCAAAATATTGGCTCCCCTAATCTCCTTCTATGAGTTATGAGGTTCTATTTATAACAAAGGGTGGGGTGACCTTTTGCATTCCCCTTTGTGACTCTTTGACTACCCTTGTGTCTCTTAAAATTATTTACAAATAACTCATTACATTACATAATGACTGTTCATATTCCACTAATGACAGTTGGAATTTTACTCACAACATATTTACAAATAATATACATTTTCCACATGTAACTATATGAGACAAAATAGGCAAGAGACATCCTAACAATACAAAACACTATGACTCAGAAATTTGGGGAAATACAAACTCGACAACCTCCACTTGATTCTTCTCAATCACGTGTTGATGCCAAGCTTGGTATTGTGCGATGATGTCCCAAAACTGCTTCATGGTTTCTTTCTGATAGTGAACTCTTGCCTCCATAGATTCTGGGCATATAGTCTTGGAACCTTTGTCTAACTCATCCAGAAGCATGTGTAGCATGGTATTGACCATAACATGACCACTAATGTACTTCTCCATGTTTTGTGTGCTTAGCTCCAAGTCATCGTTGGCGGCTTCTCACCATAGCTTGTCCATGTACATGTCGATCTCTAGCCAGACTTGGTTCTTGTGCTTAGCTTCACTAAAGGAACCGATTGACGGGATCCTGTGCAGTTTTACCATGACATCCAAACTCTTATAGAGCCATGCATATGAATCCTGTATGCTGCTGATGAACGGGGCAAGCTGCTCATAGTTCTGGATCATCCTTGTATAGCTTTGTGTGTGGCTTCATCATCTTTGGCAAGTAAAGCGAGCCCCTTTGTACTGCATTGTCCACTCTTGCTTCGTTGTTGTAATCCATGCACGATGACGAATCCATCATGGAGCTTATGCATGGTAGTCGCATGTGTTGATACTTCAACAAGTATCGCTTTTCTCATCTCTGCCATTATGAAATCTACGCTCTCCTCTCTGGATTTTTCTACCACTTTCCTGGTCGCCTATAATTTATTTTCCTTCTGTTCATTCTCAACTAACACGAAATTGATATTTGAGCTTGTGGCTCGTACATAAGCCAATGTGGCATCGATCATGGCAACTCGATTCTTTCTGACATCTGACACTATTAGCATTTCATTCATGAATGCATGTGACACATGATCATCTGGGAAATTATTTCTCTACGCCTATAAAATATTCTTCTGCAACTCGTCAAATGATAGATTGTACATATCCATCACCAGATCATCATCAAGGAGAACAACCTCTCCTTTCTTTCTCGGGATTGGTTCTGACACTGGAGATGGTGGAGACTGAGAGATGACCTCGGGTGCTCTTGGCATGAGTTCAGTCTCTTAGTCTTGTGGCTCCTATCCTAACTCCATGTCCATCACTTCAATCAGTTTCTCAATCTGTTGAGAAAGCTACCAATCCTGCATCTTCTCACCCTCTTCTTCAGTTGTCGGCTTTTCTGACTCCTTAACCTGTATGGGAGATGTCATCTTTTTCATCACACCTTGCCTTTCTTCTTCCTCATGTTTCTTCTTCCCTTCCCTCTCTCTCCTTTGCAGCTCTTACTCGTCCTTCAACTTCTTCTCCATTTCCTGCAACTTCCATTCTGCTTCCCCCTACCTCTTATTTTATTTCTTCCTTCACTCTGCTCTCTTTAGCCACTGCTCTCTCTTTTCCTTTGCTTCCAAAGCTGCTTTCTCAGCAATAGGTCTGCTTTCATCTTGTAGCTTTACTCAGCCTCTAGGTTTTCTGAAATCTTCCTCTTACCTTTGTCTTGTGCTGGCTTGTTGCTTATTTCTATTGTTGTTTTTACTTCCTGCATTTTTGTTTCCTTTCCAAGTTATGGCTATACTAACTAGCTCATGGAGCTTGGAGTCATTGTAGCATTATCTCCAAGGGTCCTCCCCATGCTAATGAAATGTCCCATGGATCCATGGATATTATACCTTCACAAAATGGTTCTTGAAAATACCATGGGGATCATACGGATTAAAGTTTTTAGTGTTGAACTCGAACTTCACTATTAACGTTGCTTCGTCATTTGCATCCTTCAAGCTCTTAATCCCCTACAATCCATTCTGCAAATGTAAGGGTCGGCCATGGTGCCTTCTTCCTCCTATGCAACCCTGTTGATAACCCCGTGGAGATATGGTATGAGACCTCTTACATGATCAACTTATCTGCGGCATACCTCGGTAGAACATGCAAAGGATTCTCTCCGACAAATATCTTAATGAAGGTGCCATTAGGTGAGGCATACCAATCTGTAATGTCAAGTATTGCCTTCATCGCCTCTTGGGACATGTAAGGTGGATCCTTCTCAGAGATCAACTTGTACAACGGGATAATGAAACCATCAGTCACCCTCGCCATAACTCCTCGGGAGTTGTAGTTGGAAAGAAACTTGCAACAAGTTTTGACGGTAGTCTCTTTCGATGTCCATGTCCAACTCATGCCAGGAAACTGATGTTGGGCAGAAATTGCATCAAGTAAATATGCAAACATGTAGAATCTCACTTGCTCATCCTTGGGAAAATTCCAGGTGTTAGTCACATGGAATTTCAACTTATGAGCCAACAAACCTGACCAATTGAATGGCCTTCCATCACTCACCAACTAGTCCAACACAACCACCCAATTTTCAGGAAAGGTCTCCATGCTCTCTTGACCATATAATCAACATGCAAGGATTATCAAGAACTAGTAATCCTTCCTAAGATACTTTGTCTTGTAAATTTGATTGGGTTTCATTCTAAATTTTGATGTCTCTTTCACCCAGTGCTTTACAATATCTCTGGTTTTCACAAAGATATGGGTGGCATAGAAAAGTGTGTCCATGTGGTTCAATGGCTGAGGTAAATGATACATCTATTGATAGTTCTCTGCCATGAAGGTGGTAAGCTCTATCCCACTAGTACTGCTCAATGTCATAGTCTTTGGATCTATGTGTGAGACAATCTAGTGGATGTTGTCCACACATGGGAAGGCGAGGTACTTGCATGCAACCTTGTGTAAGCCTGACTGGTGGATACTGATATAAACTTGTCGATTCTCTAAGTCTTCCTTCAAGTCCTCTGCAAAGATATCCTTGATTTCCTTCCATGTTAACTTCATGCCCTTCTTAATGAATAGTTGAATGTCTACATAAACTAGAAAATGCACTGACACATGATCAACTACTTCCCTAGTGCTACTCTCAACAATATCCTTTGATGTAGCTCTCTTGGAGGCCATGTTACTTGTAACTATTGGAGAGTTTCACAACCACTGATGTACTTAGAGACATAGAGGACACTCATGGCACTAGAATCACTTTAAGCAGAGACCAAGCAACAAATTGGGAAAATGCTAGGGGGGATTGTACAATCTTGGTTCACAGAGGTGACTGGCTTCCGACTGGAACTGCAAATTGCGTAGTCCAAACAGTCAGTGGGGAGGTCTTACTGGCTAGAACTACATAATGCACAATTCAGTATGGGCACATTGCGCAATTGGAGCTAGGCTTGGGAAACCTCTGCACAATTTTAGAAGCCAAGGACAAGGCCTTAAGCTACATAAATGTGCAATAGATACTTGGGAAAGCAAGATCCAGGAAAAGGAAGTCCAAATCTTCCTAAGGGGAGTGAGAAATCAAATAGATCTAAAGGATATTGTGATGTTGGGTGTAGATCTAAGTGAATGATGATTCATGCAAGGGAAATAAGTGTAGGAACCAATCAAACCAAAGGAAACAAAGCATGTGGAGAGAGTTTCCGTAATGACGACCGTTAATGAAAAAATTTGGTGATGCATGCAACACTTGGGAAAGGCAATGAAAAACTTAAAAAAATGATTATACAAGATTAAAAAAAGTTAAAACACCAGTCGTCATTCAACAAAATGAGTGAAAAAACACTCTCACAAGATAAACAAACAAAAGCGATAGAAAAAGCAACACAAGACTAGAAAATAAAGACTTACACGGAAAAGAAACAGTGATCACACCAAAGGCTCATTGATCTCCTCGAGAATTCCAGAGCTCTAAGATCAAATGTGAAAATGAACTCTGGTAGCATCGATTAAATAGCTTTGATCGATTTAGGGTTTATGATGCGAAGGCCAAAAATCAAGGAAAAAGTGACACTTGGTGGTAGTTTCCAAAATAACTCAAGTGTCTCCTCCCGACTGCTAAAAATACATCCTTATTTTCTAGGGATTATTTTTCACTTTTATCTTTTTAATTTTCAAGAAAATATTAAATGCATTACTTAGAGAGATTGTGTAGTTCTAGGAAGGACTGGGTAACTCATTGGCTCATGCACTAATTAACTTCTGGGAAAGAAGCTTCAGTGCAATTTTTAGGCTGAGTGGCTCTAGGCTCCCTCTCAAGCTCTACACAATTTCCTAGCCGAAGGTTGGATGTCAGCTGTCTTTGGGTAATTTTAGAGTTGAAGGCTCGCTTTCAACTTGGACTATGCAATTCCCGAGAGAAAGGATGGTTTCCCTCAAGGATTACACATTTCACTAAGGCAAGTTTAGAACTGGGTTGAAACCAAGTTAAGAGACCAACTTGTGGGTTAGGCAATAAACCAAGTGAGAAAACACAAGCCACAATGCAAAAGATAAAGCTCAATCAAAGCATAAGTACATGGGTCAGTGCGAGATGAGTTGTTGTGATTTAGGAGGGAGGCTCCAAAATGAAGCATAGGAAAATATTTGGAGGGTGGTTGTAGCCGCTACAACATTTGCGACACACTAGTAGAAATATAGCTATCTGTACAAACCTTGTCTCGTGTAAAGTGATTCTAACAGTTCAGGAAGTATTGTTTGATTCTTCTATTGTCATAGCTTCTTCACTACCTTGAGTTAAAAATGTAGTCCCTACCATTCTCTTTATCGGCAACACACATACTAGGCCAAAGTCAACTAAGTTGTTTCAAATGGGGATGAGGGGACATTGATGCATAAGTAATAGAGACTATTAGAGTTTTAGTTTCATCTCTAGTGTTTCTCCGCTGCCAACAGGCCTGGACAGCACCACGGTGGAGTCACTTTAAGAACATAGCATTGCTCTGTTGCCTATTAGCCTAGATAGTACCCCGGCGGAGTTACTTTCTTCACCCCTCTACGTAGGAATCCTTTCTCTTATTTCACCTTTAGTTTGTTTTTCTCATTTGATTTTTCATTTTTCAAAGAAATATGCACAGGAACTTATTTATTTGCGAGGCGGAAGAGGGATACTGACTTATTGAGAGTAGAAGAGGTTTTCCGTTAAGAGAAGGATATTTATATATACCTCTGACATACTTGTTAAGGTTTTCCCCCTCTCCTTACTCTACATTATTGAGTTGACAAGGGTTAATTGAATATACAAAATCAATTAGAGTAGGAGGTACTAGTTAAGACTGCAAGCACCGTGGTTTCACCATGACTCACTCTGAAAATAATGTATTTTCCATCAGGGTACCATTGACTAGAAGAAATGCATGATCTTCATAAAGAGATAGAATAGACAGATAACCAAATGTTGCTATATTTACAATTCCTCTTGTATTTCACCCTTCTTGTCTCAAGAAGCCAAACATGGTTTCATGCAGAAACAAATATATGGGTGCACAAGAAAACAAGAAAAGGAAAGAAGTAAGATGAAGCAAAACAAAACAAGAAAGAAAACACTAATCCTACTCCTAGGTTAAGCATAGCATGGTCCAACTCATGTGAAGTGATATTTCCAATGCAGCCATTAGTGCATTGGTTGACCCATGTAGGCGATAGTATGATTGACAAGAAAGATATTTAAGCATACCAATAGACAAGCAAGATAAAGCAATGCAAACCAAAATGTTCAAATTTTTAATGCATCCACAGAAAAGAAAATATTGAAAGCACACGAAAGGAAATCTGTAGATGTATCATGGTGTTCTGTCACATTGTGCATGGAAAACAAGCATGTGCACACCTTTGAACTTGACAAATGAGCAAACATAAAGAGAGAAGAATTAATTTTTTTTGCAACGATGCTTGCTATGTATGACTCCTCTAATGCATGAGTGATAGGTCTGTGTGATTTTGGTGGAGGATGTGAAAACTATGAATTGGATTGATTTTCAATCTGAACAAGAGAGTTATGAGGAGCCTAGGGAGATTCAACATATTTCTGATCGGAAGTGGAACTGACCTCAAGGCTATGATAACCTAACATAAGCATCATCTCAGGCTAAAGTTCCTTGACAATCTGAGGAGTTTCCACTTCATCAAAAGATGGGTCATAAACGATAGATGGCTTAGAAAGATCAAAAATAGGTGAATCAGAATCATGATCAAAGGAATGAGTGAAAAGATCAAGACAACCATGATCATAATATTCAAGATGAAAAACGACATGCTCATGATCTGATGAATCACAGAGAAGGGTTACTGAAAAACAAAAAATTTCACCCTCTGAGTTTCCAGAAATGAAATATGAGAGATCGAGTGGGTCCGAGAAGAAAGATTTGTCCTCTCTGCAATCAAATGACAGACTAACATCCCATACATTTTGTGAATGATCAAAAGTGGAAACATCTGGAAATATATTTTCACAAGAGGAATAAAAAATGGAAGAATCACAGAAGATGTTAGGATAAAGCAGACGAGGTGTGGACAGAAGAAGGTCATCCTTCACTATAACTTCTTGTTCAGACTCCCACATACTCATAAAAAATGATAGTGTAAGTTGGTTTTCCAACACCAGCTTCATCCAAAACTTTATCCTCGTGAACATCACATGTGGACTTCAGAACAGACGAACACAAAACACCAAAATTTGGAGGATCAAAGGAAGCAGTGGACAAAGGCTAAGTAGATGAGACTACGTGACAACCATCAGGATTACAGTCCAAATTTGTGCAGACATCTAGAGTGGGTGAGGTAGGAGGAGATAGTGATATTTCAATAGGTGGGTTCACAACTTCTCCCACCTCATCTTGTAGAGCTATAGTTGTTTGATGAGAAGGGGACGAAGGGTCACTTGGGACAGCAACCTCGTTCGTCTTAGTTGTAGTAGCTCCAACACCGAGGTATGTTGGGAGAGAGTCAGAAGTTTGTAACTTGTGCCAATTATTAGAGATGTAAAAAATATATTGAAATCTTCCTTCCAAAAACTTCCAGTCAACTTCATCTTCTGGAAATTCAAAATAGTAATGAAGAAAATGATCATAAAAGTGCTCAAGTGATTCGTGAGGTGATTTTCGCAATTTTAAAATTTTGTGATGAAGTGATTTACGGTCATAAAGAATGAAATCATGGTATAATTGATTCGAATTGGATCATTATATTTTTTTTCATCCATCTCGATGCATTTGGAGTTGAAAAAGTGGAGGAATCAGCTCATGGACTATTTTTACAAGCAAGACCCAGTCTGGCGGAACAAGGTATGAAACCTTCCAAGAGCGTTTTGAGGCATCAAATGACATTTTTGGGGGGAATTTTTTTTTTTTTTTGCATTAGTGCCCCACATTTTCATGATATTCTACACAAAAAGAGATTTCTAATGATGCAATTATCGCATCAAACGAAGTCTGTATGCAAAATTTATGCCACTTAGAAGTTGACCTTCCTGTTTTCACATCTATAATTCAGGAGGATATCACGTCGACCCCCATTATTCTTGGAAAAGGGGCTAGCCACGTGTTTTTGATGTAAAAGACTCTAGAAGAGTCTATTTTATAACTCTAGTTAAGATTTGATGTAGTTAAAATTAACCACTAGTAGGCTATTGGGTTGTGTTATAACCGGGCCACTAGGAGCAAGAGGAATTCCATTCTTTCGAGAGAATTTTGTTCGATAGTTGACCAAAGATAGCTAGGAGAGATAGGAGGTAGATAACACGTGCACTATAGCAGCCCATGGGCCAAAAATATTCCTTATTTTTAACTGAAGCCATATTTCCAAACAGAGAAAGAGAGCAAAGCGGCCTCACCTTCTAGCTGGGTTTTCTCCCAAAAGGGTGTCCCAAAGAGCATATATTGCGTACTATGTTTGTTTTCATTCTCTAATTTTCATTCTTGAATTAATTTTATATGCATACACTAATCGCAATTAATTTTATAGATCTAGAAATTAAATAAAACTGTAATAGTGTAAAATCTCAAATTTTTAATATAATATTAACTCTATTGTGATGAATTGTCCAGTGGAATATCCACAGTAGTTTATGGATCAATAATTCTCTGAACATGTGATCAAAAGAGCGTATAGAGGTTGCAGGAAATGTGTGAAAGCGAAGCCCAAAAAGGGAATTGCGTGAATTAACATGGGTGTTCCGTTTTCTCCATCAAATTTGTATCTATACAAGTCATATATAACATACACCGACGCATTGAAATCAACAGCGTGAGAAAAACATGTATGGGTTGTGATTGTGATATAAGTCATGAACAATGTAGAGAGATTCAAAATAGACTTCAAGGACTCAACTTGTCATCTGGACCTCCTTCTAAAGCCATAAATGTTGACGATGCTAGACCTGCCAACATACGAGGGGATATCCCTGGTAAGATGTCCCAACTAGACCACAGACCATTTGGAGTAGGACTCCCAGCAGTGGATGGTAATGTAGTATCTTAACCACGGTAGCGTGCAAAGTTAAGTATGATGACTTTGGGTGGAAGAAACTGTGTGACCTTGCAACGAGTTAAGTGAGATGCATGGGGGTTCTAACACATGAAGGGGAAAAGGAAGTGTGCCCCTTAGAAGCCTATAATAGTACATAGCTTGAAAGGAACACACGAGTGGAATGGCATCACAGGCTAAGATGTGGAATAGTCCACAAGTTAAAGTTAAGGGTTAATTTAACAACACACATTCAACAATATTCATACAATTGCATACAAAATAGTTTCCTAGGAAAATGTGTAAGTTAAATAACATACGTTTCTAAAGCAACCAGATTAGTCCAACTACAATAGCAACAAATGTATGAAAGCGTGTTGGCTCTGTTATTATTATTATAAGTGAAAGTTCCATCCATACATACACCATTGACAACCACTAGCCCCAATAGTGGAACATTACAGTCAAGAACACATGATCCTCCAAATAAGTACACTTGCTCTACATTATAAAGAAGCCAAGACTCGTCACAATACTCCCAATCCTTCTCTAATCCTAAGCCTACCCAAAATCGTGGCTCCCCCAAGCCCCTTCTATGTGTTATGAGGTTCTATTTATAACAAAGGGTGGGGTGACCCTTGACATTCCCCTTTGTGACTCTTTGAATGCCCTCATGACTCTTAAACTTCTTTACAAATAACTTATTACATTACATAGTGATTGTTCATATTCCACTAATGACACTTGGAATTTCACTTACAACATATTTACAAATAATATACATTTTCCACATGTACCCATGTGAGACAAATTAGGTTAGAGACAACCTACCAAGACAAAACACTATGACTCAAAATTTTGGGGAAATACCAACTCAACAACCTCCACTTGATGCTTCTCAGTCCGTACTGATGCCAATATTGGTACTGTGCAATGATGTCCCCAAACTTCTTGATGGTTTCTTTCTGATAACGAACTCTTACCTCCATAAATTATGGGTATACGGACATGGAACCTTTTTCCAACTCATCTTGAAGCATGTGCAACATGGTATTGACCATAACAAGACCACCGTACTTCTGCATGTTTTTTGCGCTCAGCTTCAAGTCATCACTGGTGGCCTCTCGCCTTAGCTACTCCATGTACCTGTTGATCTCTAGCCTAACTTGGTTCTTGTGCTTAGCTTCTGTGAGGGAACCAATTGATAGGATATTTTTTGTTATTACCATGACACCCAAAATCTTATACAACCGTGCATATGAAGCCTATATGTTGCTGACGAACGGGGCGAGCTGCTCATAGTTTTGGATCAACATCTCGACATTTGCTTTGACTAGCTCTGCCTATGGCTTCATCATCTTTGGAAAGTAAAGCAGGGCCCCTTTGTACCACGTTTTCCACTCTTGAACATGGGTGATGGCAGCATGTATGTCCCTAAGAATTTGGACAAACATTTGAGCACAGTGACGAATCTATCATAGAGCTTCCGCATGGTAGTCTCAAGTGTTGATACTTCAGCAAGTATCATTTGCCTCATCTATGCCATTGTGGAACCTATTCTCCGCCCTCTGGATTATTCTACCTCGTGCCTGGCCATCTACAAGTTCTTTTCCATATGTTTGTTCTCAGCTAATAGGAACCTGACATTTGAGATGGTGGCTCCTACGTAAGCCAACGTGGCATCAGGCATGGAAACTGGATGCTTTCTCAGATCTGACACTATCACCCTTTCCTTCATGAATGCAGGTGATGCATGATCATCCATGAATTTCTCTCTTTGTGCCTATACAACCTTCTTCTACAACTCGTCAAATGATAGATTGTACACCTCCATCACCGAATCATCATCAAGGAGAACAACCTCTCCTTGCTCGCTCGGGACTGGTTCTGACATTGGAGGTGGTGGAGACTGAGAGATGACCATGAATGCTCTCGAAATGAGATCAGTATCTTGGTCCTATGGCTCCTGTCCTAACTCCATGTTTGTCACTTCAAGTAGTTTATCAATCTAGTGAACAAGCTCCCAATCCCGCATCTGCTCGCCCTCTTCTTTCGCTGTCGGTTGTTCTAACTCCTCAATCTGCATGGGAATTGTATGCTTTGCCATTATGCCTTGCCTTTCTTCTTCCTCATGTTTCTTCTTTCCTACCCTCTCTCCCCTTCACAACTCTTACTCATCCTTCAACTTCTTCTGCATTTCCTGCAACTTCCATTCTACTTCCCCTACCTCTTCTTTTCTTTCTTCCTCCACTTTTCTCTCTTTAGCCACTACTCCCTCTTTGCCTCTACTGCCAAAGCTTCTTTCTCAGTGATAGGTATACTTTCATATTGTAGATTTACTCAGCCTCTGGGTTTTCAGAAATATTCCTCTTACCTTTGCCTTGCACTGGTTTGTCGCTTATTTCTATTGTTTTCGCTACTTGCTGCGTTGTTGCTACCTGTAGAGCAACTTTCCAAGTCGTGGCTACACTAACCAGCTCGTGGAGCTTGGAGTCATTGTAGTATTATCTCCAAGGGTCCTCCTCGTGCTAATGAAATGTCCATAGGATCCATGGATATTACACCTTCATACAATGGTTCTCGAAAATACCATGGGGATCATACAGATTAAAGCCTTTGGTGTCGAACTCGAACTTCACTATTTCCTTAGCTTCAGCATTTGCATCCTTCAAGCTCTTAATATCGTATAATCCAATCCGTAAAGGAAGGGTGGGCCATGGTGTCTTCTTCCTAAGTAGCCATGTTGATAATCCTGTGGAGATGTGGTATGAGACCTCTTGCATGACCAACTTTTCCATGGCATACCTTAGTAGAATATGTGAAGGCTTCTCTTCGCCAAACATCCTGATGAAGGTGCCAATGGGTGAGGCATACCAATCTGCAATGTCAAGTATTGCCTCCATCACCTCTTGGGACATGTACAGTGGATCCTGCTCAAATATCAACTTGTACAACAAGATAATGAAATTGTTAGTCAGCTTTGCCATAAATCCTCAGCAACTACAGTCAGAAAGAAACTTACAATAAATGTTGTTGGCAATCTCCTTCGGTGTCCATGCCCAACTCATGCTAGTAAACTGATGTGGGGCACAAATTGGATCAATTAAATATGCAGACGTAGAATCTCACTTGCTCATCCTTGGGTGGATTCCAGTTGTTACTCACATGGACTTTCAACTGAAGAGGCAATAAATTAGACTATTTGAATGGCCTTCCATCACTCACCAACTGGTCCAACACAACCACCCAATTTTCAGGAAAGGTCTTCATACTCTCTTGACCGTATATTTGACATGCAAAGATGATCAAGAATTGGTAAGCCTTCCTAAGAGAATTTTCCTTGTAAACATGATTGGGTGTCATTCTGAACTTTGACAACTCTTTCACCTAGTGCTTTACAATATCTTTGGTGTTCACAAAGCTATGGGGCGCATAGAAAAGTGTTTCCATAAAGTTCACCAGATGAGGTAAATGATACATTTGATGATAGTTCTTTGCCCTGAAGGTGGAAATCTCTATCCAACTGGTACTGCTCAATGTCATAGGCTTTAGATCTGGGTGTGAGACAATACAGTGGATGATGTCCACAAATGGGAAGGTGGGGTACTTGCATGCAACCTTATGTAAGCCTGACCAGTGGGTACTAATATAAACTTGTCAATCCTCTAAGTCTTCCTTGAAGTCCTATGCAAAGGTATCCTTGATTTCCTGCCATGTTAACTTCATGCCCTTATCAATGAAAAACTAAGTGTCTACATAAACTGGAAAATTCACTCACACCTGCTCAACTGCTTCCCCAGTGATACTATTGACAGTATCCTTGATGCAGCTCTCTTGGAGGCCATGTTACCTATAACTTCTAGATATTTTCTCAACCACTAGTGTACCTAGATAAAGAGAGGAAACTCATTGCATTCGAATACTAGCTTGAAACCGAAAGCACTTCAAGAATAGACCAAGTAACAAACTGGGAAAATGATGGGGGGGATTGCGCAATCCTGGTTCACAGAGGTGACTGACTGTCAGCTAGAACTATACATTTCACGGTCCCAATAGTCAATTAGGAGGTCTTGCTGACTAGAACTGCACAATGCACAGTTCAATCTCGGCACAGACCAGGAGAGACTATGCATTGCATAGTCTCAGTGGCCAAGGCTTGGGGTTGGCTCCTAGCAATACGTAGTGTGTAGTTGGAACCAATCCTAAGCAACCTCTGTGAAATTCAAGAAGCCAAGGTCGAGGCCTTGAGATCTAGAAATGTGCAGTGCATGCTTGGGAAAGAGAGATTCGGGCCAAGGAAGCCCAAATCTTCCCAAGCAGAGTGAGAAATCGAACAGACCTGAATGATGGTGCAATGTTGGGTGTAGATCTAAGTCAATGATGATGCACACAAGTGAAAAAAGTGCATGATTCAGTCAAACTGAAGAAAAATGAAACATGTGGAGAAAGTCACGGCAACGATGATTGTAGATGCAAAAATTGGGTGACACATCCAACACTTGGGAAAGGCAATGAAAAAATTAAAACAATGCTTCTACAAGCTAAATCAATTTAAAATGCCAATGGTCATTCAAAAAAATGAGTGAAACAACATTCTAACAAGATAAACAAACAAAAGTGACAGAAAAAGAAGTGCAAGACAAGAAAAGAAATACTTACCTGAAAAAGCAATGGCGATCGCATCGAAGGCTCCTTGATCTCCTCAAGGATGCGAGATCTCCAAGATCAATTGTTCAAATTAGCTTTGGCAGCGTCTATTAAATTGATTTGATTGATTTAGGGTTTATGACTTGAAGGCCAAAAATCTAGGAAAAAGCGACACTTGGAGGCAGTTTCCAAAATAACTCAAGTGTCTCCTCTGAGCTGCTAAAAAAGATCCCTATTTTCTAGGGATTCTTTTTCTCTTTTTAACTTTTTGGGAAAATCTTCAATGCATTTCTCGAAGAGATTGCACAGTTCTGAGGAGGACTGGGCAACTCACTGGCTCATGCACTTAGTAACTTCTGAGCAAGGTGCTTCTGCGCAATTTCTGGGTTGAGTGGTTTTGGGCTGCCTTTCAAGCTCTGTGCAATTTCTAGGCTCAATGTATCTGGGTTGCCTCTTAAGCTCTGCACAATTTCCCAGCTAAAGGCTGCCTGTCAGCTGGCTCTGCACAATTTTGGAGCTGAAGGGCCACTGTCAACTTGGATTGCGCAATTCCCGAGAGCAAGGTTGGTCGCCCTCAAGGATTGTGTAGTTCACTAAGGAAAACCTAGAACCAAGTTGAAACCAAGTCAATATACCAATTTTTGGGTTAGGAAGTAAACCAAGTGTGAAAACACAAGCTATAATGCAAAAGATAAATCTTAATCAAAGCATAAGTACCTGGGCCAATGTGAGATGAGTTACTGTGATTTAGGAGGGAGGCTGATCCAGGTGGATCTTGGTGGCCACCTGCCAAGTCCACCTGGACCCCCACCATTGTTTCTCTTGGCATTTTCAGTTTCCTTAATTGTAGCACAACTTACTATTTTTAGCAGTTTTTCGGGTCCTGAACTTTCGGAGCCGTTTTGAGGCCCTAAACGATGTTTTTTGGGAAATCTGGGGGCAACATGGTTCCACAAATCGATGTTGCCCTTCCCAAAGTGGTAGTGCTCGGATATATCTTTCTAACGAGCTATTGTACGCGTCAAATGGAGATCGTATGCCAAAGTTACGACCTCGGGAAGTTGATGTACCAATTTACCCAAACGAGGCCCACAGTTTGGTGTTTCATCTTCTAGGGTTAGGTTTT